>SNQJ01S0050251.1:4795-38340 GCA_010110895.2 Picea sitchensis
CTCAGAGGGAAGAGATGGACAGTCGGAATTCTCGGTGGAGAATCCACGAAGTCCCGTGAGTTTTCAGATCTCACAGAGAAGCAGGGGAGATACAGCGAGTATTCCCTAAAGGTTCAAAGCTCAAGAGGGGAAGGACTGTAGATCCGAGCCATAAGGGTCGTTGGATTTACACGTGGATTTCCATATCGGGGTTTCGTAGGTTGAAGTCCCGTAAACCTTGCAACAGGAATTGTGATATCCCGAATCGCGAAGTCCCGACAACCAAAGGTTTGTGCGGGCCATGGAGGAGTCAGTGAGTGGACAAGTGGCATACTATTGACACGGAGTCAAACTCTATTGACCATTTTGGAGAATCGTGGAGAGTAAAGTTCTGAAACCTTTACATTAGGATTCGTGATATCGTGAAGTTCGAAGTGCCGACGGGGCAAAAGGACCATTGAAAGGTCAACTGTGTGTGTGAATTGAAGTTTCGGCAAATCGGGGTTCGGGAATTGTGGGGACAAATTTCTCGACATCGCGATAGAGAAAATACCGAAAGGGTAAAGTTAAGGTCAACATTGATTGTTTCAGGTTTCGGGGATTCAAGAGACCAACGCTCGATCACTGGATTCGCGAAGTTGCGAAATCCGATCTCCCATGTGTAAAGAGGGGATCCCGTGAGAGTTTGTTGTGGGTGCAGATTTCCTGATAGGGAAATAGAAGAGTCATTTAGAGTTCTTCAGGCCAGTGGAAAAGGAAAGATCCTGTGTTAACGTAGACCTTTCGACCTGCGGGTTGTGGAGGGAGCGTGCATCGACATCAAGAAGTAAGTGAAGACTCACACTTGGGGGCATGTTTGCGTAGGTGGGGTTTTCATGGAAGGACTTGTGGATCGGATTCGTGGAGTTCCAGTGAGGGCCCGAAAGAACCAATTCGGTTCTGCGGATTCGAAGGAGAACGATCCTGTGCGGATCTTGGCTCGAGGGTCTGGGGTTTGCGTCAATTTTCCTTTGTAAAACCCTATTAAAGAGGATTTTTGAAGGCTGCTATATACACATGGTGTGGAAATCCTTGATTTCCATAGGTTTCACTATAGCTTGGTTGTGTAGTTTCCATAGGTTGCATTACATCTAGGGTGCGGTGGCCTTCGTACATGGGAAAAATAAGCGTCTTCTTGATGCTTCTAGAAGGAGAAGATTCTATGATGAGGTGGCCTCCAAATGGTTTTGATCTTACTCACTTTCATGATTTAGTGGGATCATCCTAACCTCCTCACCTTATCCTCTTCATCTTATAAAAGGAGAGGATCTCTCATGGAGAAAGTTAGCTTGATGAGGGTTTGAGTTGGATTGAGATTGACTTGGAAGAAGTTTGATTGTGAGTAGCTATTAGATCTATGGTCTCAGAATCCTTGGAGAAAGAGGTGTGTGGGAAGGAAGGAACTGTTGGAAGGAACCTAACAACGTCAAGGCATCTGGTTGTATCATTCTTCCACATTCTTTAATACAATGACATGTTTATTTCCCATAAAATCGTTCTCATTTTATTGCATGACTCCTTGATCACATGCATAGGTTGTCATTGAATATATTATTGTTTCTTTCAATTTTGTTGGTTTGTGTTTCATTGCAGGATCAATATCACAAGAGCATCGGAGTGAAGCAGGGAAAACGAAGATATAAGGAAGCAATATTTAAAGGTATGTTATCCATTCCTTCTTTGGTATTAAATTCAATGATTATAACTTAGGGAAAGTGTCGTGTCCTATCTTGTTTTGTTCTAGATCCAGGTGGATCTAGGGAGATTAGTTTATGTCTGCATTCACCAATTTATCCAATAACAGAGAGAAAAGATGAAATATGACAATATCAATGATTTCATAGATTCTTCCTGATCATTTCCCGACATAACCTTAATTAGAACCTGAGCATACATGCTTAAGAAAAAATTTCCATGGTTGATGCACCACAAGAGACACCCACTACTTAAATCGTTAAGTCTCTTACTGTGTCTATAGATATTATCCTAGGGATGTTTCTGAACATTAACTGGGGACTGTCCGAGCCACAGAAGAAATATATCATCAAGTTCCTAAGAAATTACATGAATTATTTCACATGGGGCTACACAAATATGAAGGCAATCCACCTAGAATTGTCTACACACCATATATACATCAAAAAACAATCCATACCACCAACCACAATTCATGATGAACCCAACATTTAAGGAGTGAGTTAAGGAAGAGCTACATAAACTACTCTCCTTAAAATTTATCCATCCTATCTTCGACATCCAATGGATCTCCCCTCTCGTTATAGTTCCCAAAAAGATTGGTAAATGTCTGATCTGCATCGACTATAGGGAGTTAAAAAAAACCACCCATAAGGACCATTTTCCCCTACCCTTTATTGACCAAGTGTTAGACACATTGGTTGGGAATAAATACTTCTCTTTCCTCAATGGCTTTAGTGGCTACAACCAAGTTTAGATTTCACCTAAGGATCAAGAGAATACCACGTTCAATTTCCCATGGGGAACATTTGCATATAATATGTTTCCATTTGGACTTTGCAATGCTCCAACTACCTTTCAAAGGGAATTTCTTGGCATATTTTCCGATCTCATTCATGAATGCATAAAAGTATATATGGAAAATTTCACAACATATAGTGACACCTTCATATCATCTCTCATTAACTTAGAGAAAGTACTTACGATATGCATGGTGTCCAATGTTTCTCTCAAAAATGAAAAATGTGCCATGATGTTAATAAAAGATATTTTCATGGAGAATCACATCTCTCTTGTAATTATACAGGTCAATCCATCGAAGGTGGATGTACTACTTAATATCGCTACCCAGGAAACACAAAAAAAGGTAAGAAGCTTTTTAGGAAAAGTTAGATAGTATAGATGCTTTATGGAAAATTTTGCAAAAATTGCATGCCCCTTATTCCTATTACTCACAAAGGATGTTGAATTCAATTGGATTGACAGGTTCCAAAGAACTTTTGAATAACTAAGGGAGATATTAATAGCATCACGTATCCCTAGGGGAAAAAATTGGTCATTTCCATTCCACATATCCATGGACACATCAAACATCATCATTCAAGTTGTGCTTGGACAAGAAGAAGAATAACGTAAGACACACGAAATATACTTTATCAATAAGAAACTTACACCTACTAAGATAAATTATACAGTCACAAAAAAAGAGTTCCTTTCTTTCATCCATGCTATTAATAAGTTCCACCATTACATAACTAAATATCATATAGTTATACACATTGATCACGCTGCTATAAGATATTTGATGAATAAACCTATCACTCATGGAAAGGTAACTAGATGGTTACTATTTTGACAAGAGTTTGACATTACCATCATGGAAAAACCATGGAAAGATAACCTCATTTACGAATTCCTTTCCCGGCTTGTCAATGATGGGAATGAACCCCCAGTCGATGACACCTTTCCAGGTGAACACCTTTTTGTATCTACTAACTCACTGTTGTTTGTATATATTTCTAATTAATTGGTTGCAGAAAAATATCCATCGCACTTATCATCAAAAGAACGACAAAAGGTCATCAAGAAAATCGACAGGTATTCCTAGATTGAAGGATGTATTTTCTACACAAGATTAGACTCCATCATCTGGTGCTGTGTAAGGGAAGAAGAGATTTATGACATCCTAAAGGCCTATCATGACGGGCCATGTGGAGGAAACTTTGAGGATAGAAGAACAATATATAAGGTAATCCACCTTGGATATTATTGATGAGTCCAAATTTCCTATCAAGCAAGTAAGTGAAAAACAATTTTCATCGAAGAAATATTTCTGAGTTTGCTGAAATAATTTTTCATAGTCCACTAATTTTTTTTTTTGCAATCAGCTAAAGAATAATTTTCAAGTTCATCAAAGAATAAATCTGATGTTCGGTAAAGTGATAAAAATGTGGTTTGTCAAAAAAAATCTGAAGTTCGACGAAGTGAGAAAAATGTGGTTTTCCAAAGAAGAAATTCGAAGTTTGGATAGATTCAACAAAGTGAGAAAAATTTGGTTTGCTGAAGAAGAAATATAGAGTTCGATGAATTCAACGAAGATAGAGAAACTTTTGGTTCATCAAAAAAGAATTTATGAACTCACTGAAAAGATAAAAAGTTCAATCCTCCAAAGAAACCTTTTTGTAGGTTACTAAAGTGTATTTTAGAGATCGCTAATAGGAGGTTTTTTACGATTGTCAATGGATGTTTTTTGAAGTCTATCGATAGAAGTTTTTTGACAATCGTCGATGGAAGTTTTTTGAATTTTTTCGATAGAAGTTTTTTTACGACCATCAATGGAAATTCTTTTAAGTCCGTCGATAGAAGAAATTTGGCAACTTCCAAAGGAAGAAATCTTTGGATCACCGATGAAAGAAAGTTTTTGTTTGCCAATAGGAGAATTTTAGAGATGGTCGATGGAAGGAGAATAGTTTTAGATCATCGATGGAAGAATTATTTATCTTATAGATGAGGATGGTGACATGGTCATATTAAGGGATGACAAGTGGACATAAATTCCATGCCACTATTCGAATATTGGTTGTTGTCATTGATGTCAACCCTAGTCATTGGTTTGTGACCGCAAGATTGATGAAGGTATTTGGACATGAAGGAAAATGTAAATGCAAAAACAAATCCCATGGATGGATAGTATACATCATGTTGTTTCCAGTGGTAGGTGGCACATCACGTGTATCCTCATGGTAGAGGAGAAATGAATTTTTGAAGATGACAAAGTGAATTGAAGAAGGAAGTATATGTAGGCCCTGAAGATAATTAAAGAAAAGAATTATAAAATAAGAAAGTGTCAGGCAGGGCCTAATGTTAAAAGGAAGTGACATAAATGGTATAAATAAATATCCTTATACATTTATTTTATACGCAAGTCAAATTTTAGAGGAAATCAGAAGTAAAGAAGGTCGGATTTCAAGGGAGGATGAAGTCTTTTGGTGATGTGTTCTAAGGTATGTTATTTACAGGGCATCTTACTATTTTTTCTATAACTTTTTTTCTAGAATGATTTAGATGGTGAAATTGATATGGTATTGAGAAGACATATCAAGGTACCTATGGTAAACGTTTCAGGTCTTTATTCACTATAATTATGGATATACTCTCTGTGGAAGATAGGGTTTTTGACCAGTCATGAAGCTATTCAATAAACATGTGTTTTGGGTAAAACAATCATAACTTCTTCATAGAGAATACAAATGAAGTGGGACCAATTTAATTGGAAATAGTACAGACTTTAGTTTCTTTTGTGTGAGTTTCATAATCTGATGTTAAATATTGAGTGTGGAGCATTCTGTACAAATTATCTCTCCTGAATAAACCAGAATTGAATAAAGTCTGCAATTATTTCTATAACTTATTTTTGGAGAGAATACATTGAGTAATATTATTTATAGGATCAGAGTATTCCAATAATTGAAGAATTACAGAAGTTGAAGAAGTCTTAGGAAGCATTATCAGGCTCTATGTGATGTTTGGTTGATGGTGATGATTTAATGTAAAGTTTTATTATCTCTCATATATTCTTGGGTGGAAGGAAGGGGCAAGGATGGAGAGGTCAACCCTCTCTTGATATTGGAGGATTGTATCTTCCTCTTGGATTTTTATTCCTCCCTTTATATTTGGAAGCTGTAGCTACCTTTGGAAGTCATTACTTCTCTTGACCAATAACTATTGATTATTTATCATATATTGTGCATGGTGTATTGTGGTGTATTGATGTAACTCTTATATTATTGTTCATTTCTCATTGGATATAATTGAATGGTTTAATTATAAGTTTAAAAAAAATTAAAATTGTACTTGATACTGATTCACCCCCCTCTTGGTATCAGAGTAGGTTGCCTTCAGAATAGTTTAACCACTGGAAGGAAAATCTTGAGCAAGAGATGGATGACCATGATAACATTTCAAATGGGATTCAAAAATTCGATGGAAGAATTTATGCATACTGGAGTGATAGACTGAAAACGTACCTAATGGTTTTGGGAGTAGACATTTGGTACTCAGTTGTAAATGGCTATGTAATCCCAAATAATGCTCCAACCAATCCAAATGATAAGAATCTTATGAGTTGTAATTGAAAATCTAGACATGTTATTCTAGCAGCATTGGCACCAACCATTGCTAGCAAAGTGATGGGCTACAACATTGCTAAAGAGGTATGGGGAAAACTCAAGAGTATCTACGAAGGTGATCCAAAAGTTAAGCAAGTCAAGCTTCAATGACATAGAGCAGAATTTGAAAATTTGAAGATGAATGAAAAGGAAAATATTGCAACAATGACATGTAGAGCGTAATTTGAAACCTGAAGATGAATGAAAGGAAAACATTGCAACCTATGAGCGAGAAGCCGTTAATGCTACCGAGGATTAATAGGGTGAAGATCTCAATGAATCGCTAAGTTGTACAAAAAGTGTTGATCAATTTCTCTTGAAGTATGATGCTAAGGTCCTCGCCATTGAAGAAACTAGGGACTCTGACAAAATGACAATGGATAAATTACATGGGTCTCTATAGCATATGAAATGAGAACAAGTACAGAAAAGTGACCACCAAACAATGAAGCAACCTTTAAATCCATAAAGAAGATAAAGACAAGGATAACAACCTTGATAAATAAATAAAAATTCCATAAGAAGCACATAAGAGAAGTGGAAGATACAAAGGTAAGTCCTCTCAAATGCTTTAAATGTGAATAAGACATATTGTTGAAAACTACTACTATAAAAGAGAAGTCTCCAACAATACAAATATCTTCTACTCCAAGGATGATGACATCTCCTCGATGAGAGTGATGAAGAATATAAAGATGGAGAATAAGTCCTCTCTCATAAACCCAAGAAACCCAGATTATGATCAAAAGAATTTAAAAGAAGAAGAAATCATTTGTGAAGAAGATTCAGATGAAGAAACCAACCTTGATTCCTTTTGGGATACAAGGTAAAGACAATGCAGAGAACAAGTTATGAGAATCTTAAAAGTTGAAGCATGTTGACACCGAAATAACAGCTTAGAAACACAAACATAATTCTAAAGGTGAATTGAGTAGTTGTGAAGAAGAGAATTACAAGATTGAAAGTACAATACCATTACTAGCCAGAAGGAACAATTAGAAGATTATGATAAATTGAAAGAAGAATTGGATCACAAAAGAGGAGCTACTATTGATTACAGAAAAGTTGAAGCTCAAAAGAACTCCAAAAATTAGATGATCCTTAAATAAATATCTCCAAACCCATGATGTGACTATGATACAACGATAGTTTGAAGACAAAAAAACAAGAGAAGGAAGTTGAAATGATGAAACCAACACTCCAGAATACGTTGAACAACAAGATAGAAGACTAGAATGCATAAGGAATGAGACATCAAGAAGATCCTCCATCGCATGAAAGCAATCATTATGAAGGAAACTATAGAATAATAGATCGTGAAACTAGATGGACCACAATTCACAAAGAAAGATCACCTAATTCCTGCATCAAAATTTCTTTCTTGACATTGTTATACTTGTGGAAATTTCAGACACAAGGAAATCAATTGTAGAATCAATGAGCGAATAATCCATGCAAGATACGAATGGTGAAAATAGTAGATATAGAAATGTTCGTAGACCTATCACCGTAATTATAATCCATTTTGACCCATTAATGGATCAAATATTGTATGTTACAAGTGCAATATTATTGGTCACAAAGCATGAGATCGCAGAGAGATGAAGGAAGATAATCATATGCCAAATGCTCAGGCTACCAACCACAACATGGAAAGGAAAAGAAATTCCACACAACAAAATTGTCGAATAGAATTGGTCGCTAAAGAATGAAAAGAAGAAGATGAATGATTCATAGACAATGGGTTCTCATCTCATATGACCGAGATCAAAGAAAATTTGTCATCTCTTGAAGAAAAAAGCAGGAAATATTTCATTTGAGGATGACCCATCTACCAAAATACGCAGTGCTGAACCGGTAGCTTGGAAGTGAAAATGTAAAGTGTGAAAAGTCCTATTGGTTGAATATCTAAAGCATAATCTCCTCGGCCAGCAAAATATGTGATCAAGGATATTAACACCCCCACGCTTGACTCAAAACAAAACCAGAAAATAACTCAAGAAGATTGGTTGCAACTCAACAAGAAGACCAAACAACATATACATCCTAAACATGAAGAATATAGAGAAGACAAAGTTTTAAAAGGGATTCCAAGGAAGAAAATGTCCAAAGCACCAAAAATAAGTGATGAAGTATTATTGAGTGGCACACATGGATGATTTTAGGGATAAATTTCACTGTGGGCTAATTTTCCATGGTTTTTCCAAAAGATTTGCTATTCTAAAAATGATTCACCCAAATCTATAGGATAAAATTATTTTACCTTAAAATTGCCAAAATTTATACAAACTATATAAAATCCTTAAAATTTGAATATCATTTTTACAAAAATATCATCAAACATTTTATACTTGGAATATGAACAATTAGTAAGATTCTCAAGGTTTCTACATTTTAAAATAAATTTCCATTCTTAAAATCATCCCTTGAGCCACGTTCAGGGGGAGAATCTCCAAAGAAGAGAGTTACCTCTTTCCATTAAAATCACAGGAGATCTCCCACCCCTTTGTCATTGATGTCAAAGGTAGAGAAATTGGGATCATGATGATAGGGGAAAGAGTAAGCATCACTGTAATGACAAACAAGGATATTGTTGGAATATTGGTCAGTATTGATGCAAACTCTAGTCATTGGTTTTGGACCGCATATTGATGAAGGTATTTGACATGAAGGAAAATGTACATAGAAACAAAACCATGGATGGATAATATACATCATGCTTGTTTTCTATGGTAGGTGGAACATCATGTGATCCTCACAGAGAAATGAATTTTTGAAGATGACAAAGTGGAATTGAAGAAGGAAGTACATAAGTCCCTAAGATAATTAAAGAAAAGAATTACAAAAATAAGAAAGTGTCAGTCTGCCCTAATGTTAAAAAGGAAGTGACATAAATGGTATAAATAAATATCATTATACATTCATTTGATACTAATGTCACCCCCGTGAGGAAATCGCAAGTAAAGAAGGTCGATTTCATGAGGATGAAGTCTTTGGTGATGTGTTCTAAGGCTGTTATTTCTCTGTCATCTTACCATTTTCTTCTATAAAAGAAATTTCTAGAACGATTCAGATGGTGAAATTACAATGAATGAGAAGACATAATGTACATGTGGTAAAAAGTTTCAGCTCTTTATTCAATACAATTATGGAGATAAACTCTATGAAAGATAGGGTTTTGACCAAATTCAAGCTAGTCAATAAAACAAGTGTTCCGGCAGGCCAGTCATAACTTCATTCATAGAGAATCCGTGATGAAGGGGGACCAATTTCATTGGAAATAGTACAGACTTTAGTTTCTTTGTGTGAGTTTCGTAGTAATTGGATGTTAACATTGAGCATTGGGGTTTATACAAAGTTCTCTCTTGAATAAACCAAAATTAAATAAAGTCTACCATTCTTTCTATAACTTCTTTTGGGAGGATTCAAGAGTGAAAAATTGGAGGAGTTTCAGAGAATACATTGGAGTAATATTATTCATAGGATCAGAGTATTCCAATAATTGAATAATTATATTGAAGAAGTCTTAGGAAGCATTATCGCCTCTGCAGGATGGTTGGTTGATGGTGATGATTTAATGTAAAGTTTTATCATATCTCATATATTCTTGGGTTGAAGGAAGGGGTAAGGATGGAGATATCAACCCTCTTGATATTGAGGATTGTATCTTCCTCTTGCACATCCCTCCCTTTATATTTGAAGTTGTAGCTACCTTTGGGTTACTTTGACCAATAACTATTGATTATTTCTCATATATTGTGCATGGTGTATTGTGGGTGTATTAATGTAAATCTTTCACTATTGTTTATTTATCATTGGATATAATTAAATGGTTTGCTATGTTGATTTTTAAAATTGTTCTGATACCAATTCACCCCCTCTCAATATCAAAAACCACGTCAAATTATAGTTTTATAAATAAATAAAATAACATGGCATGGAACCATAAACATGTTTTATCCATTATAGGAGTATAAAGGCTCATAATCATATGAAATTTAGTAGTTAGTTCTATAGTAAGGAGAGATACAAAAGTGTCAGTTAGGGCCACTAGCCAATTCTGCTTCAATTATTCAGAAATGGAAAATTAGTGGTTTTTGAAGAACAAGGTGGTACTATTAGGAAAATGCGCTATTACTAATGAAATTTTTACAGTGATTCAAGGTATGTATACTTAAGATACCCAATTGGTATTTTGGCCAAATTCTAAAGGTTTTGGAATGGAGACACAAAAACAAATCAAAATTTGTTGGACAACACCTACCACACTTAGAGGCTGGGTGTGAATGGAGTGTGGGATCTTTCCCAAAAAATCTCTTGGCTAATAAAACTCCTTAGTTAACATTCAACATTTTACCACATCATTGTTGTCATTTATAATCGCTAGATTTGAATATTATCAACATATACCATTTTCATCAGCAACATATCATCAATAAGGAACACAAAGAACACAAGATGTATGTACATTTTTTCTTTATTATGGATCTCAATCCGTGGTTTTTTCAGCAACAACTGAATAGGGTACAACTCTACAAGATCACCAAATTCCATGCAATACTCATCTTACATTCTAAGCACCAACTAAGATGAGGGCAATAATCCTCAACGGATATCAATCTTTCAACATAAACAGTGCACCAACCATGCAACTAACATGTGCCAAACAACCCTGTAATAACCCTGTAATTCATAAACAAGTGCATCCAACTATGTACCAAGTATATACCAATCATGTGTCAACTACTCATCAATAATTACTCCAACAATATGTACCAACATCATCAACTATACACCCCATGTATGTGCCAACTCATCAACTTCTTTGTCTCAACCATGACTAGGTTTTGATTAGTCAACAACCCCAACTTGAAATAATCGGCTTTAAAATTGGAATGAATAAATATTTGAAACTGATATATAATGTTCTCACGTTGTCTCATGCACCTCCGTGTGGAATTACTTGGAACCTTTCAGAAAAAAGGAGTTTTAGCAAAAATGGCATACCTTGTTGAATTTTGGCTTATATTAGAGAGCGACCTTGTAGAGCCTTCCCCACATAAAATAATATTCATTGAATTGATCTCAAAATATTAAAAAACATACTACATAATCGCACTTCAACCAACACATTTTGTCTCAATCGAATTGGGACAAGTATGAAGAAGTTATGACGCTTTAATTCAAATATTAATGTTTTGACTAGTCGATCCTAGCCACAAACTCTATTTTCCACGGAGTATAACTCCCAAAATAAACCGACCCACAAGATGATTTTTTTACAATAGATACTTGGGTATGTTTCTAAATGGAATAGAAATTTCAATGGTTCAACTTCATTATAGAAAAAAAAGTTATAGCTTAAAATGGTGAGATGACCCTGTAAATAACATACCTTAAAAAGAATTTATCCTCCCTTCAATTCTAGCCCCTTTTCTTCAATCTTCCTTCTGAAAATCGGCTTAGATATCCTTGGTTACCTTAGTCACCAATATATATTCAACATTCTCGCGTTCCACGCCAAAAAAGCTCAAGAATCTCTCACAAGAAGCTCTCCACTCCAAAAAAGATATTCTCAACAAGAAGCTCCATTGATCCACAAAGACGATCTACAAGAGACCATCATATATCTTATTTATACTTTCATATCCCTCTAGGTAACTTAACCCATTTCTAGGTCACTTAACCTATTTTCCTATTTTAGGTTAACCACCTTCCATAAATAGAAATTCTCCAATATTTTATCATTTAAATATTTTTTTTTTTTTTTTTTTTTTTTTGTTGTTTGTGTGTGTGGTGTGGGGAGAGAGGGTGGTGGGATATGGAAGGAGAGGAATGGAGGAAAGGACGGATGGAGGACGGACGGATGGATGGAATGGACGGACGGACGGACATGGAATGGATGGATGATGGATGGATGAATGGATGAGGTGGATGGAAGGAATGGGACGGATGGAAGGAAGGAGGAATGGATGGATGGATGAAGGAAGGATGGAGACAGAAGGATGGAATGGAGGACATGGATGGACAGGAAGGAGGGAGGAATGGAATGGAATGGAAGGAAAGGAAGGAGCATGGATGGATGAGGACCGGATGGATGACGAGGGGATGGATGACTGGAAGGAAGGAAGGAATGGAGGAATGGATGGATGGACGGATGGATGGATGGAAGGAGGAAGGATGGATGGAATGGAAGGAGTGGATGGAGGATGGACATGGACGGAGAAATGGAATGGAGGATGGACGGAATGGATGGATGGATAATGGATGGATGGATGGATGGATGGATGGATGGATGGAGGGACGGATGGACAATGGAATGGACGGAAGGATGGATGGATGGACGGATGGATGGATGGAATACATAATAACAACATATATCAACAACAAATCATCAACAAATCATCTCACAAGGGAACACAAAGAACACAAGATGTATGTACAATTTTTCTTTTATGGACTTCAATCTAGGGTTTTTAAGCAACCTGAATAGAGTAAAATCTACAAGAGAACCACATCTCTATATGCAAGACTCATCCTGCACCAACTGTATAGGTAAGGCAACAACTAATATATGGCTTAAATCACACTAACTATAAAATCTAACTCCGTATAAACTACCAGAATCAACTCCGTAATTATGCATCCAACCATAAAATACCAAGTATATATAGTAAATTCATGTGTCAACTACTCATAAAAATTAATCATCAATATGTACTCCAATATCAACTATTAACTCATGTATGTGCCAACTCATCGCCTACTTGTCTTAACTAGTTTTGATTAGTCAACAACCCAACTTAAAAGCAACTATAACTGAAAATTTGTAATGTATAAAGATCTGAACTGATACACAATGTTCTTTCATTATAAGCCTTTTATGCAATTCCTCTGGGTGAAACTACTTGGAACCTCTCTTATAAAAGGGAGTTATAGCAAAAATGACACATACCTTACAACTTTTGTCTTATACTCAGAGAGTGACCTTGTAGAGTGTGCCCCACACACAACAGTCTATTGAATTGATCTAAAACTATTACACAACATATACTACATATTGTAATTCTAACCAACAAATTTTTATCACTAAATTTGATATGTTATGAATAAGTTATGACATTTTTGACCCTAAACACATGTTTTTGACTAGTTTCGGACTAGTCACAAACCCTATTTTCCACAGAGTGTAACTCCTAAATAAACGACCCACAAGCTGAATTGTTTACCACAGATAATTGGGTATGTTTTCAATGGAATAGAAATTTCAATTTGCCCCAATCAATATTATAGAAAAAAAGTTATAGCAAAATGTAGAGATGACCAGTAAATAACATACCTTAAAAAAGAATTTATCCTCCTTCAATTCAAATTCTCTTCAATCTTCTTGGTAAGGAAAATTGGCTTAGATATCCTTTTGTCACCTTTAGTCAGCTATATATATTCAATAATATTCTCAAGTGTTCCACACAAAAAATTCTCAAGAATCTCCCCATCAATACCCAAAAGATATTCTCACAAGAAGCTTCCATTGATCCATAATAAAAAGGATGATTCACAAGAGACCATTACATCTTATTTATACTTTCATCCCTCTAGGTCACTTAACCCATTTTAGGGTCACTTAACCCATTTCTATGTCACTTAACCTATTTTCTCTTATTTTTAGGTTTTAACCACTTTCCATAAATAGAATTTTCTCCAATTTTATCATTTAAATATTCTTTCTTGATTTTCTCATCTTACTTATCATTTCTTGATTTTTCATTTCTCTTATTATTTAAATAATCCACCTTGACTTTGAGCCACCTTTACTTTATCATTTAAATAATGATTTATGTTTTTACGTCACTTAAACTTCTTTGACCTTGGGGGCTTCAGCCTTCAAGTGGGCTATTGTCCTTCTTCATCTGTGAAGGCTATAACTCTCAAACCATAAGGAGTTATGTGACATTCCACATACCAATCGAAATGGAATGAAAAGCACCATACATATATGCCTCTTCACCAACAATTTCCTTGATCTTCATCTCATATTATTCCACACACAAGCATGGTCTCCAACCATTCTTCTAGATAACTCAATCCTGTTGCCTTCCCGTGAGGTTTCTCACCATAAGGGGACCACTTTGAGTTCATCCATTTGTAGCAATCTTTATCAATCATGATAAGACAATAATGAGTCATCTATACATTTTTCCAACAATGCATCATATACCAATGAAACCACATCGAACCATCTTCATCATGTATCATCGACAACTCATTGATCCATCTTCATCTATGAATTTTCATCAAGGACAATACATATTATATTACATCAATCATCAATCAATCAATCCTTTGACATCAATCAATCACTTGACATCAATCAATGACATCAATCAATCAAACCATTGGCATCAATGACAACATGATCCAACAAAATTTACTATTCTGAGACACTTTTTTGAAATTTTCAAAGGAAAAGTGACCGCAAATCACAAAACCAGGAAAAATTATTTCTTTAACATTTTACCTATTCATCAATACATGTAACTTTTCCTTTGTAAAAAATTTCAAGATATGCTTATTTTTGGAGATAGTCGGTTTCACTAAAAATTCTAAGTTTGGAGAAAATGAAAAAAAGGGAAAAGTTCACAATTCCATATTGATACAAAATTTGACTAGAGCATCATATTTACAATATGAAATTTATTATGTACTCAAAGCCAATAATAATATATGTTCATGATAGAAAAAATTTCTTGGTTCCTAATAGGTTTTCTTCTATATGTGCCATAGGTTAACCTATGATAATAATTCACTGTAAAAAGGGGCACAATGTAATAGAAATGACAAAAATAAAGAAGGATATAAATTTTAGCTCAGAAAGAAAAACGAGGCATGAGTATATTCATTTGAAATATGATTCATAGGAAAATGTGTCCAAAGGATCAAAATATAGTTTCTTTTATCTATACTCTTCATGAATTGAGATAAAGAATGATATGTGGCCTAATTAATGAGAATTTTACAATAAGCATACTTTCTAACAACAATGGTTTCTTATACATTTTGCAGGATTAAGGGTATAATTAGATTAAGCCAAGATCAATATTTCATATCAGAGACATGGAAGATGAAAAAATATCCTACAACCATGAAAGAGAAGTTAAATTCCTAAACATTGGTTTAGGTAATGAAGAAACAAAGTCTAATGGACATAGAGCTAGGGTGGAACTAGTGGAGACTATGAGGAGTTTGACGATGAAAGTGCAGATTTATAGAGATGATAATGGGAAGATAATGATATCCAAAGAGGAGCAAAATCAATTAAATACTTATTTGTTGAAAATTCTAAATCAACTGTAAATATAAATGAAGAATGGATCAGTTTCAATTCATGAGGAAGAAGGAATACCTCTTGAAAGGAGAGATAACTATATGGAATACATGCACTCAAGAAGTTCTAACAAAGCTCTAGGACATCACTACTCACCTATTCATTCATCCAGGAAATTTTATGCATATGAATATTCAAGGATCAACCCAGAAGCATCCTTGTTAGGCATCAAAGAAGAAGATATGAATTGGACACCTTGCAAGGTGAGCATATGAATCTTCAGACTCCAAACTTTGATCATGAAAATAAGAGGAAAGATGATTGAAACTTAGTCTCTTGGATTCATAAAATATTTTTAGTTACATAATTAATCACCTAATCTAGAATCCAGGATTTCCATGTATCATCTACAAGGAAAATCCTGTATGTTGTGGATTAGTTGAAGCAAGTCAAGCACATTGACGAGAAATTGATTTTTTTGAAGTAGTTCAAGAAATAATTTCAGCAACAATATCTCTTAGAGCACTACTATGATAAGAAGATGCAAGAGTTATTTGAACTCAAGTTGAGAAACTTGACTGTAGAGGAATATGAAAATAATTTATTGGATTTGTTGAAGTGTATGGGATTTATCAAGGAGGACAAGATTAAAATTCAGAGGTTCTTAAGTGGACTTCCATATTTTTACAAGGAAAAAAATTCAATTGGATGAACCCAAGACTCTGACAGAGACCATTATAAAGGCTAAGCACCTATATGATAAAAGAAAAGGCATAGAGACTTTTTAGAAATATTTGAAGGATAAGAAGAAGGAGAAATCAGATCAAAGAAGAAAGGGATTCAAACCTCCTTTCAATAGAAATAGTATTGAAAGATACAAGAAGAATCAACATGCTTAGGATGAATCCTAATTGGAATACTTGTTGGGGAAAAGAGGAACACCACCAATAAAATGTTGGGGATGTAAAGAAGATCACATGTACAAATATTTCCCTCATATAGATGAAAAAATGAGGACATTTCACAACATTCAAGAGGTTACCATAGTAGAAGACATGGGTAGAAATATTACAAGGATATATGCAACCCTAGAGGATCGACAAGTAGACAATCAATCCCATATGATTAAGGTGGAAGGTAAGATTACAATTCATCATTTTTTGTTTTAATTGATTCAGGAGGAATCCATAGTTGCATTGATCCTAAATTAGTGGACATATTTCATTTCAATGAAAGTAAGCTCGAAATATCATGGTTGGTTTAGCTAGCCACTAGAACTAAAACAAGGATCAATGAGATTGTCAGAATTTTTCCAATAGATCCAAATGGATTGAATACAAATGTTGATCTAAATATCATGCCATTGGGGTCTTAATAAATTCTAATTGGAGTGGAATGGTTGGACAAGCATCATTTTGTCCTAGATTTCCATAACATGAACATTACATGTCTTGGTGAAGAACAAAAGTAGAGCATTGTGCAAGGAATTCCAATATCCATTTATATAAGGGACATTTCAACCTTACAATTGAAGAGATGTTTCAAGAAAGGATGTCAATTATTTGCAGATAATGTGGAATATACAGAAAAGGGAAAATGGCCAAGTCTTGAGGATTTTCCAGTGTTGCAGGATTTTGAGGACGTATTTGAATAAATACTAGGTTTTCCACCAAAGAGGTGTTGGAATATTGAGAGGGGGGGGTGAATCAATATGAGAAATTTATACCACTTTTAACCACAATATATATTATTTTACTTTATCAATAATGTTCAATACTTTATCATCAATGTATCATCTATGATTGCATTCAATATATCATAATCATACAATTATAAGCAACATCACATTAAAAACATCACATCAAAAACACAATACACCAGTCTTTACGTGGAAACCCAAATGAGAGAATACCACATAATGCTTTGATATATATATCAATAATTCATTCATAGGAAGTACCAACTTCAAAATTCTCCAATTGCAACTGGAAAGAGGATACAACCCTCTATTCTCAGGTTCCAACATGAAGGAAGCTACAACTCCCTGAATTCTCTGGCTCCAACCAGAAGGAGGCTACAACCCCTCGATTCTCAGGATCCAACATGAAGGAAGTTCCAACTCCCTGATTCTCCGGCTCCAACCAAAAGGAGGATACAACCCCCTTTCCTTTCCTTGTTAAGTGTAGACCAACTTTCACTACCACAATCACTACCAATGTCTCTGCCACTTTCACTACCAATGTCACTGCCACTATCACATCAACCTGTAACTTGTCAACCTGTCACTGTATCCAACCTATCATTGTATACAACCTGTCACATCAACCTGTCACATCAACTTGTCACAGATCAACCTGTCCAACTTGTCACTTATCAACTTGTAACCTGTCTACCAAGCATGTACCAAGATCACCAACATACCATCACATGGTATGTCTCTCAACCATGTACCAAAGCATGTGTTGAATCATCAATATGTACCATGCCAAGCATCAACCATATACCACAACCTGTACCACAACAAGTGCATCAACTATTCACCAACACCTGTACCAAATTGTGCATCAAAAATGCACCAACACTTGTACCATATGCCTCAACCATGTACATCAACAATGTACATCACCACGATACCATGTATCAATCATGTACCACACCATATATCAACCATGTACATCAACAATCTACATCACCTGTACCATACCATGTACCATATACCATATATCAACCATGTATATCAACACTATACATTAACACCTGTACCATACCATGTAATCTATGCCATATACTATGAAATGTTTCTCAACCATATACCATATCATGCTCAATAATGCCATGTACCATAAGATAAGCCTCATGTGTATGCCAATATCACAAATATGTGCCTCTAACACTGAACCATAACAACCATATACCAAGTACCAAGAGTATGTCTCAAGCATGTAACAATATCACCCTAACCATATGCAATCATGTACCATCAAGGGCCTCCAAGACATTCCTTAAGAATGCACCATACCATCCAATATATAAGCCTCAAACAAATACATAAAAGACATACCTTTATTCATGAAAATATAAAGCATACCATGTCAGATACTGTAGCAACTATGTTGTACCATCAAACCTTTATGCAACTCAACCAAACATTCTTCTTCAAAGAGTTTCCTCAAATCTGCGATTTTTCCTCCTGCAGTGTGCATATGTATGCGACCTGTCCTCTTGCAGCTCACATATGTACGTGGTTTTTCCTTATGCATCCCACATATAACCTCAGAAAACTAGGGTTTCCATTTTTCTGCAACTATGAAAATTTTGTTGCCTCAAAAAATGTCGCCAGATTCAACCTTAGATTAACTAATGGGTTTTCCAAAAGATAGACCATAACATTCATAAGATAGATATTCAATGTAAGTTTGTGTGTCCAAATGAGAGACTCTTGAGGTGTATTTATACTTGTGCTAGGTAACCTACTTCCTTATTTTAGGGGTTTCTTGTTACAACCACTTTACCCTTTCACGAAGACTTGTAACCAACTAGGGGCTTCTTGACCACTCTTGGGGGATTCCAACTTTACAATTCCATATTTCCCTAATCGTGAGGAACCATGTGGTGTTCCACATATCACTGGAAACAAAACGATGTGTACTATCCATCTATGATAGTCTTACCTGCAATTTCACTACCCTTCATGTCCATATTCCTTAATCAACTTCGGGTCCCACAACCACACCTACAGGGATACATGTAGACTACACAAAATGTATCCAACTAAATCATCATCAATCTCGATCATACAAATTTCAATCAATTGTCCAACATTTCTAGACCTCTACAAGGTTTAACATCAATATCTAAGGGTTGACATCAATCTCCAAGGTCACTCTCCAAGGGTTGCATCAATGACAACTAATTGCCCAACAATATCCCCCTTTGGCATTGATGGCAACACTTAGACATGACAATAATCATTCTCATTCTCCCCCTATGATCATCATTCCTCATCAATTTTTTTATCTCTCCCCCTTTGACATCAATGGAAAAGTGTATCTCTCCTTGGGGCTGCTCCCCCTGTCTTCATGCCTCTGTTACTTCTCTTCACCTTTGACCAAAGGTTAACTCCCCCTGTCAATATGTCTCCTCCTGATAGTGTACCTTCTCTATCCAATAATGGGAAAAATAATATATCCCCCTGTGGGTATGTTTCCCTTTCTGTATGCTACTCATATTCCTTTCTAGATCTCTCTCTCTGATGATTTTTCTTCCCTTGACTTTTCTGTGAGATGTAGATCAATGTAGGGATACCTGTATATTTTTCCTTTCCTCTATTCCAGTGTTGTTTGTTGTCAATTGGTGCTTCCTTTTGAATTTCACTGACATATATAAAAATCATTCAAAATTTGATTTATTTATTTACTTGTCATGTTCACTTGATCGTATTGTTCAACAATGTCCCTTTGATGATATAGATTTTGTTGACGGTTTATCTTTCCCTTTTCTACTATGCCTTGCACTTCTTTTCCTTTTTTGTGACTAATTGATTCCACTTATTCTAATTGTAGGATATTTTGTTATGCATCTGACCCATATTTCCTGTACCTTCTAAGCATCTCACGAATCCATCTTGGCGCAGACACCCCCTTCTCCTCCCTCCTGAGGGGTTGCTTGACCTCCCGGTCTAGGATTGTTCAAGTCACAGAATTGAATGGTTCATCAGGCTCCTGATGGGAACCGATTTAACTTGACACAGGCCCTTTACCTTCTCGGTGCAGGTTACGTGGCACCCGCAAACCCTCTCCTTAGCGCTTTTCAAATGTTTATGCCAACATATGATAGCTCTCTCTCTACTAGGATTCCCTCCTTGATGTGGCCACAGACTATGACTGTGGGCCATCTCCCTTCATGATTCCATACTTCGAAACTTTTGCAAGCTTCTTACTCCCCTTTTCCCGATTTCCGAATCAGTGAATTATTCGGGACCAAATCTACGATCCACATTCTCCTCATGATCAATGACTGTGATCAATTCGTGAGTTTGGACTTCACGATTCCTCTTTTCTCTCGACTCTGTCCTTCTCAACTTATGAATCAACGAAGTGTCGATCCCAAATCCACATGTCCTATCTCAATTTACGGTTAGGATTGCTTCAACTTCTAGTTCTTCAGGTATTCTCTCCTTTCCTCTTCTCGAAGGGTTCTTCCTCTGAACTATGTGGATCTCTGCCACGTGCCTTCTGGATCCAATGGTCTAGAATCACTTTGCACCTCACGACTTCGCGAAGATCTTTGTTTGCTCGTGAAAAACCTTATGAAGTTCCTACTCTCAAACCTCTTGATCTTCTACCACCTGTCTCCTCCGACAATGGACGATTTTCCATCCTTTGGGACTTTGGAAATTCCTTGACCCCTTTGCACACTTAGCGCAAATTATTTATTTCAAGACTTAGTTTGTTCTCGAACTCCTTCTGCACTCTTTGTAGAGTTCTACACCGACTCTTCTGTGACTTTGCTCAGCTTGAAAACCTTCAAAGTTCATCATTCCTCTGTGAACTTCCTCGTGCCCTCCTGACAAATTCTCTATCTTCCTCTTGATCTTGTAAGATGGACTTACAATTTCTTTGGTGCACTCCTTGCACTCAGCTCCGTTCTTCGACGACTTCTCCCTCAGCTTTATGGAAGGGTTTGAGGCACCTCCTTTCCTTTGTCGATGCACTCTTGCAAAGATTTCCTTCCTCATAATGTTCAGTAATTATGGGATTCTCTTAAGGATTCCAACACTTCCGACCATGTTTTCCTTGTACACACTCACCCTAACTCGATGCCCTCCTGGAAGAGTGTTTCAGAGTATTCAGTAACTCTGAATTGTTCTTCCTCCCACACAGTCTTTCTTTCCAAGGTACCTAACCACCTTGAAATTCCCTCATGAGTCTATGAATTAACCTGGTATTCCCTCCTGGAAGTCTCTCTTCTGACTCCACCGAGTTCAGACACGCACTCCTTGCGTCAACTCATAGAGTTTCCTCTCTCTGTCATGCACTCCTTGCACTTAGCCTAGAGAACTAGACCTAATCCGACACGCTCATGGATAGAAAACTATATCTCTATCCCTGCAGACGATTTCTAACATTCATCTACAATTGAAATGCATATAAATGACATTCATAACACATCATCCATTACACAAAAGTTGATAACAGGAAAAACTGTTATTTTCTATTAATGGTAGAATGTCAAATTACAATAGTGGAGTCCGAGCTACAGCTGAGTCTCGACTCTCTGTGGGTCTCTCCCTGTCTCCTATGCATCTTCTTACAACAACCTTCATCAAAATCCAACAGCCTACCATATAACCTCTACTTGGCAACAATGCAAAGATTTATATAAGAGGGGCTTGACGAGATTCCCTCGCAAGCTAAACTAGTGGTGTCAAATCACCATTCAAAATGCTTGTCTAATGGGAAAATTACAATGATGGAAATCTTCTCCAAATTGGATGCAGATCCTTCCTTCCGCCAACCACTTAATGGCAACCTTATCTCCATCTTGTGCGAAGGTACAAATTGGCTCTTCCAGCTTGTCCTCATTAAATTCGTGGATCATGCTTTTGATTCTCGAGGAAAAATGAGAGGGCAGTACCTCTCCATTTCTTGAATGTGCACCATATGAGTTAATTGACTAGCGCATGCTGAGGCAGAGTGATGCTCCTGCATCATCTTGTAATAATAGATTGCGGATTTCATGTGGATTTCCTGTAATAATTGTTTACCAAATTTTGACTATCATTGACCAAGTGCTGACCACCAAGTGCTGAGCACCATGGAAAGGGTAAAATAGGTATTTCACCATCTCCAAATATTTGTGAATTACCTCCAAGTGAAAATATTTACCTAGAATGAGCGCAACTATATCAACCTGCAGTTCCTGTAATGTCTGGGGAAACATAGTCATTTCCTATAATTACTTAATTATAGGTAATTTGTCAAAGAAATATCCCTAAACATTATTTACAAGAGAAAAACAAGAATTGATTTCAAAATAACAACTTATTACCTTATCCATACTTGTTATGCCATCAATTGAGTGAAAGTAGACAAAAATGGAGTTTTTAAGGTGAAAATAGAGACGAAAGGGGTTGGAAAAGAAGTCAAAATTAAAACCCAACATCTCCCCCAAATAGAAGGTAAAGCATGTCCTCATGCAAGTGCTGATACAAAATTTCAAAATTGTGTTTCTTTAATTATTCAGTTGTCTTATTTCTCTTAAGTATTGGACATGGAATATCGCCCTACTTCTGATCTTGTATTTATTCAATTTATAAGACAGTCTCTTATTTTGTTGGATGACATTTTCTTTCATTATGCTCAATGGATCCGTTGGGTGCTAAATTAGGATTTATTTTCATAGACGGGGATAAGAATGTTGCAAACAAGGATAAGAGTGTTGCGGACAAGGAGTAATTGAGATTTCAAAATGACAGGGTAGTTGATAAAGGGTATAATAATGCATATGACTATTTTAATGGGTTAACCCAAATGTGTGAAAAATTATCGATCAATAAGGTTTCATCAAAAGTTTTGTCATTTAGAGCGATCATTTCATTTCATTTGAAATTTATTATCAATGATGACATATGAGTTGGTTGTATTCGATGATGTGTGGATAGACTGAATGTAATTGATGGAAAATATTGTCATGATTTTTGGCAGAGAAAATGAAATAATGAGAAATCATTTCAGAATTATGAAAATGGTTTATATGTACAACATATAACCATAAATATTTCATGTTTTCATCATTTATAACATAAATGATTATGTAAATTGCAGTGTATGGTATGATAGGACATTAGGAAATCGTGGATAACACAATCAGAGTCTTAAGATAAACTCTAAAATGCATGTAAGTTGTATTTTGAAAATCAATCTTAATTTTAATCAAGTAAATAGATGTTAGAGAACCATTACCTTATATACCTATTACCTTGTTGCTCAGAGATAAGATTCTAGAAATGATGCTACTGGAGTCGGGTTGGCTTCTATACATTATGCATTCTTGTTGTACTATTGTTGATCATTTTGTACATTGCTTTCATTATTACAGGAAATCTTCAATTACCAAAATTCTTCAATTAATACAGGAAACTCTTATGCCTTTATTCAAATGAGTGAAGTTCTCTTTATTCCCTAGGCTAACAATATTCTCCTGTTGTAGTTAAATAAAGTGTATGATGTTGCTTACAGGAGAGAAAGAAACAAACATGCTACTCCTAAAAATGTTGTTATTTGTACTAACTGCTCATGATATTTTTGGAAAGAAAAATTACAGGAATGATGTACAATGCTAAAGAACATAATTCTGCTAGCCAATTACCTGGTTTTCAAGAAGAGTTCTCGTTCATATGCACTAGAGAATTGGTTTTCGCACTCTGAACATTATTTTTCTCTTTACTTTTATTTTATATTTTATATCTTTATTTATTTTTCGACTGTCCTACTTTACTTGAAAAAGAAAAACCTATTTCAAGTGTAGTAATACTTCCAATGCATCCATTCACGCAACAAGATCTCTATTGTACCCATATCAAGATTTAAAAAATATACCTTAATGAAAATCAGGATATGAGAGGCCATCTTTTCATATGAATTGAGTGCCAATAATTGTTGAAGTATGGAGTGATGTTGCAGACTAGTGACTAATTGAAACCAAACTTCAATATGATCGTTTTCCCCTTGATTTCATTTAGCAGTCATGTCATGAAGTTCTTTGAAAAATTGATCATCATATGTCTAAGTACAAAAGGGATCCAATGATAAACATCCAAGAAACTCTTGAATTTATGGCTCTAGTATATGCTCCTCATCTAAAGTTATCCACGACTCATTGATCTTGTCTTCTTGTTGATAAGTATTAGAAGAAACTTCTAAGTCCTCTTCTTGTGTGGTCTATTCATGGATCATTTGTTATTAGATTGCTTCATGAGGTGTATATTCACCCTTAGTGATGACTTTGAACTTTGGATATGGATTTGATAAATCCTTGTAGCAACACATCCTCCCCTACTCAACAAATTCTTGAGAATTTTTAAGTTATTCTCGCTATTCAAGAGGTTATTCTCATGAATGGATTAGTGTATGGTTTTTATTTTTTTAAACAAAGACTTATATATTCGAAATAAATAAATAATAAACACACCACACCAAACAAAATTAAAGAAAAATCTGATCATGTACTCGAATGCCCTCATGCTACTAAGACCTTGGTATCACCAGGTTGACTGTTGACATGAGTTAGATTTTCTTTCCATGAAAAAAAACTCGCATAAAAGGAAACAAACTTACAGTTCCAACATGACAAGGTCTCAAAGATACCCACTAAACTGGATGTGTATGTTCTTACCTCTCGCCTTACCGTTTATCCTCCTCCAAGTCATAAACATTGGTGAAACAAAAAAATGCAAACAAAAATTTGATAGCTGAAAATGAGAATCAAGCAAACAACATAAATATTGCAATTTCAAGAGTAATTCCTTTAGTGCCTCCGTGGAAACAACACCAAAATGTTGGTATAATCTAGTGTTCTATATTCCTCAACATTTATTATCAATCTGGGTAAGTAAACTTATGAGATATAAGAACAATATGTGTAGAACTAGTCTTGAAATTTCCTATGAACTCCTCCTAAAAATCAAGCAATAAAATGTAAAACTGACAACCAAAAATTAATTCCTATGTTCTCAGTCACTTAGACTTGACCGTAAAATGGTAGGGACTCAGATTGCAGTAAGGATATTTGCATTCTTTCTTACAAATGCACTATGTCTTGGTCAACTATGTTCTAGAATCAGAAATGAATATTTCTAAATGTGCGTAAAAGGCTAGATGGAGATAAACTCAAAATACTGAAATGAATTGTGCAAGAAAGAAAACCTACAAACTTTGTTTAATATTTAGAATACCCTATGAGAAATATTGGTATAACGTAATAATGGCAGGTCATTTAATTGTTTGATTTTATTTACATCATTATCCTAAATTGTTACTCACCATACATAAAGCAATATTGTCTATGATATAAAATTATGTGTTTACAGGAAATTACAACAAATGTAACCTTATAGGAAACATAAACAAATACAAAATCAATTAAGAGGAAGTACTTCCACTGCACACACTTCTCAAAGATAAAGACAACAGATACAGGGGGGCCTTCTAGATATGATGTTGATTAAAATCAAAACTTAAGAGAACTTCAACACATGAAAATGATTCATAACTTTCTTATATTAACTGTAAGGCAATGATCAACGATCAACAATTACAATTTGTATTCAGGTTCATACTCATTCTCTCACTAATATCCATTCCCCCTTGTATTTTTATTTGTAGTTTATTTATAAAAAATATTAAATAATCAATTCCCCAATCCTAGAACTATCCAATCAGATCAAAGATGGGTTTTGAAAATTAAAAAAGTTGAAAATCAACCACTACAGGAAAAATCTGTGAATTTTTGTTACGAAGAACTACTCGTACAACCCATGTCATGAAGTTTTTGGGAAATATGTTACATGTGTCACTTTAATGTCCCTATTCCACAAAAAATCCATGTCGCGAAATTTGTTGATTCACCCTCATCGCTCCATAAATATCCTCTGAATATCACTTCTCAATACACTATTTTTTTTTGTTTTGTTTTTTATTTTTTTTTAACGAATTACAAAAAAATATGGCTCAGATCTCCATTATAGTGTTGGAAATGGTTGTTCCTTGATATTCTAGATTGGTTCCTTGATATTCTAACAATTTGATCCTTACTCCTTGATTTCAACATCAAATCCCTAATTTTGTGAGTGAACTGTGAATTCCCTATAATAACATACTGTAGATTTCCTGTAATAACAGACTTCAGTTTTCCTGTAATAACAGACTGCAGATTTCCTGTAATAGTTGTCTATCAAATTTTGACTATCATTGACCGCCAGGTGCTGAGTGCCATGGAAAGGGTAAAATAAGTATTTCACCATCTCTAGAGATTGGTGAATTACCTCCAAGTGAAAATATTTACTTAGAATGAGTGGAACTATATCAACCTGCAATTCCTATAATGTCTGAGGAAACAAAGTCATTTTCTGTAATTACTGAATTATAGGTAATTTGCCAAAAAAAATAGCCCTAAACATGATTTACAAGAGAAAAACAAGAATTAATCTCAAAATAACAACTTGTTACATTATCTATACTTATTATGCCACCAATTGAGTAAAAGTAGACAAAAATGGAGGTTAGATATTATTTTTGGGATTAACTGCGTAGTGTAAGTCATTAATCTATGACCCATATTCATTAGTATTAGTCGCAACTGACCAATAATTCTCATGATTTGAATAGTCCACTTATCACTCATTAGATGATTGAAGCTATGCAATTCATTTCGTTGGCTTCAATCCCATTTCTTCACCCCTATGAGCATCACCCGATGCAATGAGTGATAAGTGGACTATTCAAATCATGAGAATTATTGGTCAATTGCAACTAATACTCATGAATATGGGTCATAGATTAATGACTTATACTACGTAGTTAATCCCAGAAATAATATCTAATACTTGCACTGTGGAAGCCCCTATATGCTTAAATAATTAGAGTCAACGGAGCTCTAACTGGGTAGTTCATAAGGCACAATACTTGCTAAGGTTTTGCAAATGGGGTAGCAAGCTAAGTGGGCTTGATTGTGGGGAAAAATCCACAATTAAGCACGCTTGAGCAAGAGGCGTCTTGGGATGTGTGACCACTTGGGAAGTCCTGGTTACCAGGTGCAAGCCCCGGAAGTGATGATTGATGCTATGCGATTCATTCTGTTGGCTTCAATCCCATTTCTTCACCCCTATGAGCATCACCCGATGCAATGAGTGCTAAGTGGAATATTCAAATCATGAGAATTATTGTTCAGTTGTGACTAATACTCATGAATGTGGGTCATATATTAATGACTTACACTACGCAGTTAATCCCGAAAATAATATCTAATATCTTGCACTGCGAAAGCCCCTATATGCTTAAAAAATGGAGGTTTTAAGGTGAAAATGAGGATGAAAGGGGATGGAAAAGAAGTCAAAATTAACACCCAACAATATTATTGAATCATATTAGGGTCAAAATCCTGGAACAAGTCCTCGAGCCAACATATCAATACATTTTAGGGATTTTTGCATGCCTTTTCATGGGATATGAGTTCCATGAGCAGGTTTTGTGTACTAGAAATGGGTCTTGATGCCCGAACATGGTTAAGGGTAGAAAGAAAGGAATTATACCCTAATTGAGATTTCTCAAGCTCAAGCACCATGAAAAAACCTAGACACAGTGGCATGATCCCTCACTAGGGTATTTTAGCCTGAGAGTTGGATATGGGTGACATTATGAAGTTTTAAACATTATGGATGAGTCTCATGACCTTGGACATAGTTGTGGTAAGGAAACAACAACATTATGCATTTGACCATGGTTAGGGATGGTAAACAACAACCTTATGCCATAGACATAGATTCTCCAGCTTAAGCACGATGAACATGTCCTCATACCACCATATGAGAGCATGGATGGTTTGTAGGCCTTGACCATCATCAAAGAATGAAAGAAAGTGTCTTTAGATATTGTTGAAGCTTCTCAATATCAAGATCCTTGAACAAGTACTCAAACCAACATATTAGGTTTTGTGCACTAGAAATGTATCTCAAGGAATGAACATGGTTATGGGGGCGGAATAATGACCTTAAGCCATGATTAAACCTTCATGAGCACAAACACTATGAAAAACACCTAGAAAAAATGACATGAGCCTTGTTCAAAGAGTCTTTGACATTTGAGTTAAATATGGACACCATTATGAGGTCTTAGGAATCATGACTCAGTCTTGACTCCATGACCATAATTGGGGGAGGGAAGCAAGATAATTTCACCCTAAACCTTGCTTCTCTAATTCAATCACCATGGAAGAGTCCCCAAACCACCACATTAGACTTATGTTGGTTATCAATTCCCACCAAGGGAATTGTGGGTACCATGGATAGGTTAGTCATGCACCAAGAATGAGTATGGAGGTCTAACTAAGGTCAGGGGATGAAATCAATGGCCTTGTTCCCTAAATGATTTCAATTTCAATTGCAATCACCATGGAAAAACACCTACAATACATAAAACATTGCATCTCTTGGAAAATTTCAATTATTAGTGGTTTACGAAGATAAATTTTAATAGTTTTAGTAACATTGATGGGTCTTTTCATCTTGAGAATGGCCAGGGAAGTATAACAAAGGGCTCATGAATTTAACAAAATTTCCAGGGCTCAATTGTGGTGAAAGATGCATTGAAGCACCACATGTGACCTTCTATGGGATCACTGGCATTTAAGTGGGATATGGCTGCCACTAATTGGGTTTAAGCTGTAGTGATGGGTCTAGGGGCCTAGACAATGGTTGAAAATGAAAACAAGGGAACTATATAGGAAAGTGAACCTTCTAGGCCTCAAGCAATGTGAACAAGGCCTTCGACCATGACACAATCCCTCTCTATAGGGTATTTGACCCCTAGTTTGTATTCTAGGTGCCATTAGGTGATTTACACAAAGGGGTGGGCCTAGGGGCCTTAACTATTCCCAAGAGAGTAAAATCATGGTGTCTCCAATCAATGAAACTATGAAATATCATGTTTATTCATGGGATATTAAAGAATATTCCTAATTTCACTATATATTGATAGATACCTCTCCAAATCGTTTTGTGTAACCCCCCTCCCAATACATTTTTCCAATAAGAAAAACCCTATTTTTACTAGATATCCATTATTTTTAGAAAATACCTCTTTTTGTACCCCCCAATACCTATAAACCCCGCCATACCCTACATTCCACCCCAATACCTACAATATATTGAACTTATTTTTCATACTTTAAAAACCCCATTTATGAATGAATGCAATAAGATATTGGTCAATAAGGTGAACCCCCAGTGAGGAAAATAGGTCTTGATGCCAATATTTCCTTTTGAAACATGTAAGGGTTGGGGGGGCTTGGATATATATGGTTTTATGTAATAAAAATGCATGTGTTCATGTAAATTCAAAAAAATTGGTGGGATTACATCTTTTCCTCTACATCTTGGATTAGTTGGCTGCTTTGGTTTTAACTTTGGATTGGCAAACCTAGTGGTTCTTGATGCAAACAAAAACACATCCATTTTTCCATATCCCTATTCTTATCTCCATTTTCAACCACGTTTTTAAATATGATCCATATATTCATACCCGATGAAACTACAAACACTTATAGAGATCTATATGCAGATTATGTGTGTGTAAGAAAAACAATTATTTGGCAGAATTGACAACTAGGTGGGCTCGTAGTCACATGACACAGAGTCAATTCTGACTGCTACCACTACAACCTCTAGGCATACCCTTTCATTCCCATGCGTGATACACATGACTTTGCAAGGTTCGAACCAATGTACGAAAAACATGTTGTTTTCTATTTTTTTATTGATTTTTATTTTTACATATATCATAATTCTAAAATAGATAAGACTTTTATTTATGGTGTAAATTTGTATTGATTCTTCCATTATAAAAAAAATTATATGGTGCACAAGTATAGACAGAGACCTAAACACACAAAAAAATGATTCATTATTTTAGGAGCCTTGGACTCAGTATTGATGCTTGACATTGCAATATCAAGGCTTCACTAACTTTTTATTTTTTATTTTTTATTTTTTTATTTTTAAATATAAAATCAACATTAAAAAGTATGCAGAAGTAGTGGCACACAATAACTAATTGTTATATACAACTATACAAATTTGTTTCAAGAAATTATATCGTTTAGATACTAAACCAACATCTTGAATGTGAACATATGCATTATATTTTAGAGGAAAAGTAACATACCACTATTGGAAGAATGTGATTTTTTTTAGGTTATACAATTTTTTTCATAAACAAAAATTAATATTTTAGAAGCTAATTTGATTTTGTACATTTAATCTTTTTACACCATATTCTAATAAATTGTACATGTTTCTCTAACAATTCATCCTAGTTTTTTTTTCTAGATTTCCATTGCAACTAACATGTCATGAGAGGGAAGCATTAGATTGCACCAACCCTTTGACTAAACATAAAACATCTTTCTATTAACAACAAGAAAAATAAATGAAGGGTTTTAGAAAGAATAAGAAAAAATTTCCTACCTCAACAATGCTACCAACAATAAGTGAAATTGTTATTATCCTTCTTAGCTTGAGATAATCATGTGATGTTTTTTTATTAAGGTGACTCCATGCTTTATTAGATGGTCATGTTGTTGAGGCATGGTGGGGTGGTAATTTTCTCCAAAATGTTTTTGTCTTTTTCCTCTACATTTTCCCTCTCAATGCAATGCTGGAATGAGAAAAAGCCACTACCCTATGAAATATTTTTTACAAATAGAATAACACATATTTGATATAACTAACAACATTTTATAACACATATGTGTTATATCACATATGCATTCTTTAATCCTAGTCATCAACTAGGTGCTAGGATCACCATCCTTGAGGCTGAGTAACCAAGACATATTTTCATTATGGATATTGGAAATGGGGATGCATTTTAGAAATCTATGATACCCCAAATTAGTGGACTCAACTTCATGCATGAGCCCTTTATAAGTTTCTTTCATGTAGGGATCTTTCATGGGCACAAATTATGATATTTTTCTTTAATTTTGTGTACTTCTCTTCCCTATGATTCTATCCAGTTCCATTATTATTTTTTTATGAGATATTGGAGTTTTCCTCTTTCAACTAAGATGATTTTTAAGAATGGAAGAATAGAATTGACACAACCTGGGAAATATTTGAGCCATTTTGTTGACTCCATCTTGTTTGGGAATGTTGTAATCATCTCCCCAATGTGTGGTTGGACCTTTACTTTACCTTTTTTTATATGAAGACCTAAGAATTATATTTCCTCTTTAAATATCTCCATCTTACTTTCTGATAACACAATTGCATTTTCTTAGACAAGTTTTAAGAATTTACCTACATGGATGTTGTATTCATTAGAGGAAGTGTAATAAATAAGAATATCATCAATATCTACAAGAATAAATGATAAAATGGACTAAAAATCGAGTCCATCCATCTTTGAAAATATCTTGGTTCATTGCAGAGCCTAAATAAAATGACAAGTCATTTGAGTTTGTAACACCCCAATTTTGATCACCGGATTGACAATGTATATACATGTATATGATGAAAGGCCAAAATTCTAGTGATGTGATGTGTAAATATCATACATTGATAATAAAAACACATCATTGGATGTATATGGTGAAGGATGAAATACATGGGAGATATCATTCCAAAAGAGATGAAATAAAGGGGTGCATAGGGGGCTCAAATGAACCAAAGATAAATAATAATATTATATTCTTAAGCCTATGTCCTTTAACTTATGTTATTGATCTAGGAGGATATCGATGGCCACCCACCTATTCTATCTAGATCACATACATATTTCATCTTGGTAGTTACAGTTTTCATCTTGGTATTTTTTTCAAGCTTTTCAGGTCATAAACTTTCAGGGCCGTTTTGAGGCCCTAAACAACATTTTTTGGGCCCACCATAATCACACAATAGAGAGAGTCAAAGTGTGATGGCATAATGTGTAGTCCTTGGATGGAACTTTCCAATGGGATATCATGCACCTAAAACAAAGATCATATTCAAAAGTTATGACCCCAGGAAGTTGATGTAACAACTTACCCCATCGGGGGCCACATGACTTTTGGCACTTCATCTCGTAGGGTTAGGTTTTTGGATGTCTAGGGTTTTTTGTTTACTTATTGATGATAAAAAGGCATGAATGCCTCATTGTAATTTGTTGAGATGAATGCACATATCCACCACATCTCTTCTCATAGATTAGCTACCACCATTCGAGTAATCTTTTTTGCATTATGTATTTTACAGTTTCAACAAATTTATTTATTGAATAGAAGTTATGTTCCATTGTATCTTTGTTATTGTTCTCTGTATATCTGTGTTAATGTTATAGATCCATGTTTCATTTGTTTCCACTCATAAATCTAGATCAGTGGTATCAAAGCAGTCTACTCTTCATTTGTTTCTTTGTGCATGTCCCCAACGTGGTTAGGGTATAAGCAGTTGGGACTCGAACCAATTGAGATTTTGCAAGATCGACCTCACCAAACCCGATGACCACCCATGGGGTAAGAAAAGAGATAAGATGGGGAAGAATATCCTTTTAAACTATTTCTCAAGGAATCCCTCTCATGACAAAGGAACGAGATGATGGATAATTTTGCATAAATCCTTCAACGACTTCCAACAGGCGACACATCTTCCTCAAGCGGAGGCGCCGCCCCCTTCAAGGTATAGATCAATTTTGATATTCCTATATTTGAAGATCAAATAGATGTGAATGTTCTAGAAAAATGGTTAAACCTTCTATAAGTGTATTTTTCTATCCATATATTTTCCGATAGAGAAAATATTACATTCTCGCTCCTTAAGGTCATCCCCCATGTCAAAGATTGGTGGGATATTTTGTGTGAGAAAAAGGAAACAAAGGGATATACATTTTTTGTAGTTGCACCCACTTGGGGTTCTTTCAGGGATTTTATTAAGGAATAATACTACCTTGTTGGAAGTTATGATGAATTATATACAAGATGGACCACACTACGATAGGAAAGGGACCAAATAGTGCCAGAGTTCACCAATGTCTTCCATGCCTTGTGCACCTAATTGGGTATCAAAGACTCTAAGTGAAATCTAGTGCTCAAGTGTTGCAGTGGTATGCATAGATACATCTAGATAGAAATGGAGTTTATGGACATCTCGTCCTTGGTGTTAGAGAAACAGGACCGCGGAGCAATAAAATAAAACAATTGCAGAAACAAAACACAAAAGATACACAATACAAGAGAGACACAGATTTACGTGGTTCACCCAGTGTGGGCTACGTCCACCAGAGAAATTGCCAGGTCCTTCCTTTATT
>SNQJ01S0050251.1:51551-69296 GCA_010110895.2 Picea sitchensis
CCAAGGGTGCCACTCGCCAACTTGACTGATTGGTAGACATCTATAACCCCTGGAGTCAACACTCCGCCAGGTGAACTTGTGGGAGACTAAGGGCTCTGAGGAATAATGCCTCCGCCTTATTGCACTCACCTTAGACTCATCGTGAGCGACTCTCGCAGTCTTCCCTCACGGCATCGTGGATCCTCTCGAACTAGGTAATCATTAACCTACAGTTCGAGCCATGGTAGGAGTGCTAGTAGGCTGTGGCAGGGCTGTTGTCCACCTCTCTCCCTCAACCTCTCTGGAAATCGTGTGTGACCCCCTTACTCCATATGTGAGTCTGGTCGACAAGCTATCGTCAGCCTGCATCATCAACAATCGTGTCAGAACATGTCAACATCATGTCATCAAATCAATAAAATATCACAGTAAATAAATCAACCCAAATAGCACACTCCCTGACTTAATCCGGAGTCCAAGGGGTTCCACCGATGCCTCTGCATCCTCAAGGTCCCAAAACCCTGCACACTCAGTAAAACAGAGTCAATAGCACCTGTCTACGTCAAGGCAGTAAAACATCATGTCATCTATCATAACACATCATAATCAAGGATAAATGTTTTAACATCATAAAAGTCCAGATCACTTGCGAGCAAGTGTCCTCAAAGAATAAGTTTTCTCAGTGTGCCAGAGCGGGATGTTGCAGGACCATAAAATTTGGGCGCCAGTTTCTGACAATGGTCATCCTTGAGGGAATTTTTCTTGTAGGTTTGCAGTCGAAGAAACACCTGATCTCCTTCTGCAAATTGACGTTCAGAGTGACCTTGATCTACTTGTTTCTTCATGCGATTATGGGCCATGGCCAAATTCTCTTTGAGGGTATGAAGAATAGCCTCTCGAACTGTAATCATTTGGTCAACCTCCTGGACCTTCAAGACACTTGGAAAATATGAGAGAAATGAAGGTGGATTTTGTCCATATACCACTTCAAAAGGATTCATGCAGGTAGTTGTATGGTACAAAGTTTGGTACCACCATTCAGCTAATGGTAACCATTGAGCCCACTGCTTTTTCCTTTTCGATGCAAAACACCTCAAATATGTTTCCAAAAACTTGTTGACAATTTCAGTTTGACCATCAGCCTGGGGGTGATAAGTTGTGATGAGATGCAATTGGGTGCCTTGTAGCTTGAACATTTATTTCCAAAAATTGTTGGTGAAAGTTGGGTCACGATTAGAGACAATATAATGTGGCATGCCATGAAGCTTGAAGACCTGATCCATGAAAATTTGAGTGACAGTGGATGTTGTAAATGGGTGTTGAAGAGAATAGAAATGAGCATACTTGGAAAGACAATCAACTACCACCATGATGAATGATTTATTGCCCAATTTAGGTAAGCCTATGGTAAAATCCATAGAGATATCCCACCAAATAGCAGGTGGAATCAAAAGTAGTTTTAGTGTTCCAGGAGATTTGACTGTTTCTCCCTTGTTCTGTTGACACACATCACATTCAACCACAAAATTATGAACATCATGTTTCGTACCATCCCAGAAAAAATAACATTCGACCCTGTCATAGGTTTTGGTAAACCCGGAGTGCCCAGCTGTGGGTGTAGCATGAAGCTCAGAAAGTACCGTGGATTTAATTTTTGGTTGTTTACTTAAATAAAAACATCCTTTCTATCGAAGCTCATCATTGAACCAAGAGTACCATGGGGAAACTGGAGAATTGGACTGCAATTTTTGTATCAGATGTGAAATTTTGGGATAGTGTAGCCATTCCTGGCGAACAACTTGGAGACAATCTGGTACAAATAAGGAGAGAGAGAAAAGGGACCCTTCATCTTCATATTTTCTGGAAAGTGCATCAACAACCACATTGTCTTTTCCTTTCTTGTAAATGATCTCATAATCATATCCAAAGATCTTAGTCACCCATTTTTGTTGCTTTGGGGAGGAAAGATGTTGTTCTAGAAAATACTTGAGACTTTGATGATCTGTCTTAATTTGGAAGCATTTCTCCAATATATAAGAGCACCAAAGATCCACATCATGCAAAATATCCAACATTTCCTTTTCATAGATTGATTTCCAAAATTACGCTTGGACAATTGTTTACTGTTAAAGTCCAAAGGACACCACCAATTCCTTTCCCAGAAGCATCACATTCCAAGACAAAGGTCTTTGTGAAATTACGAAGGGGCGGGATTGGAGTGGTGCACATGGCCATATTCAAGGTTTGAAAAGCTTGAGCAACTGCTGGAGTCCAAGTGAAATAATTCTTTTTAAGGATTGCAGTGAGAGGTGTCGCAACCTTTCCATAATTTTTAACAAACTTGCGATAATAACTTGTTGAACCCAAAAATCCATGCAATCTCTTGAGAGTCTTTGGGTGAGGCCAATCTTGTAGAGATTCAATATTATTAGGATCCACCCTGACACTGGACTTCGAAACAAGATGACCAAAGTACTCGACTTCTGAGGCACCAAAAGAACATTTAGATTGTTTGAGGAAATGTTGGTGCTGAGAGAGTAGATGGAGAACTCGATCCACATGAGAAAGATGGGTAGTCCAAGTTTTACTATATATGAGAATATCATCAAAGAAAACTAAGACAAAATGATGGAGAAAAGGACGGAAGACATGATTCATGAGGCTTTGGAAAGTGGAGGGATCATTAAAAAAGCCAAAGGGCATGACCAAAAACTCATAGTGGCCCTCATGAGTTCTAAATGAAGTCTTAGGAATGTTTGCCTCTTTCATACACATCTGGTGGTAGCCAGAACAAAGATCAAGTTTAGTAAAGAACTGGGCACCACTCAATTCATCCAAGAGTTCATCAATGATAGGAATGGGAAATTTGTCTTTAATGGTGAGTTTTTTGAGGGCACGGAAGTCAGGAAACATGTTCCAATAAAATTCTTTCTTAAGGACCATGACCACAGGTGAAGAGTAGGGGCTCGTACTAGGGTGGATAACACTTGTGTTGAGCAGGTCTTCAACAATTTTCTCAATTTCATTTTTTTGGGAAAAGGGGTGATGATAGGGATGGATATTGGGAGGAAGGCTTCCTGGGACAAGGGGATTGGAATGATCATGAACACCACGGGAAGGAGGAAGTCCCTGGGGAGTGGAAAAAACCACTTGATGTTTAGAGAGGATGTATTGGAGGTCCTGCGACACAATAGGTGTATCAGTTTCTTGTATGGCATGGAGTTGGGAAATAATTCCAGAATGGACTTTTTTGAGTATCTTTTCCATGCGATGGGAACTAATGATCTCTGGGTGTTGGCACAAGGGAAGACCCAGGGTTCAGCTCCAAGAGCGCACCGATAAGCCCTAACTACTAGCCCTTTCAATAACACCTACAAAGCAAATGCAGTCTCACCCGAAGCAGTTATGAGGGGGTTGCAGGACAGGGATGTCTACAACCAAGGGGAATATCAAGTGGATCTAACACAGGAACAAAACAACATTCATATATCACTTATCAGCTCAGATATATTTTGCACATCTACTTATCATATATAAAACAATAATACAATCACAGTATATCAATGACAGAGATAAAATACCAATCACACACAACACAAGATGTATGTGGTTCACCCTCTCTCTAGGGCTATGTCCAGAGAACTTTTCTTTATAATATATTAAGACGAAGCATATAGTTCTTGTCTGCACTCTTAGCTAGAAGATCTCTTCTCTTCTCCTTTTCCTTCTCTCCCCTCCTTGTGCACCTAGCTGCAGGGTTGATCTTTGCATCCAACTGAAGATCTTACAATACCAGAAGGCTCTCACACTTAGCACTTCTCTCTCACACAACAATAATATCTCACAAAAATACCACTAAATCGACAACAATATCATACCAACCCAAAACTAGGCCCTCAGGACCTTTATTTATACATTGCAATCATTGCACCGACATCCTTAGGCCGAAACCTAGGTGTCTAAAACCCTAGGTCAACTTGACTTGCATTTTTCGGGCTTCACCAACCTGTCTTTCCTTTCTTCTCGCGTGGTGCTCCAAAGCATCCAATGGCGGATTTTTCCACTTGTTGACTTATCAACGATCCTTCTTCCTTTTTTATCTATCATTCTTGATCTCCTCATCCAACGACTTGCTTTCTCGGACTTCGCTCCATCTTTTCTGCTCTTTTCTCACTTCGACCAAATAACAGTCACTGCGTCTTGCGCAAAGTTCGCATTTTTCCTTTTCTTCCTTGATATTCGCTTACTTCCCTAAACAAGGGCCAACAGGCCCCCAACACTCACATGTGACTCGTCCCAAGGTACTTTAGATCTGATCCTTATGTTTTACTTCGACTTTTGATTGTGCAGTGCAACCTCTGATTTCTTCTGTATGGCTCATTTTCCTCCTTTGTGCAGACTATCTTTTATGTGTCTGGTACCCAGTTTCAACTACACTTGGTACCCATTTTCAACTACACCTGGTACCTAGACCCTTTTCTTCATGCTTTTACTTAGAGTTGCGAGGCAGTTGGTTTTCATGATACAACTTCAGCCGACTCCCATTCACTAATTCTTCCTTCCACTCCCCATCCAGAGTCTTCAATTGGGAAGCTCCTCCCTTTGTAACATAGGTGATATTGTATGGACCTCGCCAATGCGTTATGAACTTCCTCGGATGTTTAATGAACTTACTGGCATATATCAGAACTAGATCACCTTGTTTAAATGTCTTCTTCTTGATGTGCCCATCATGGTAGGCCTTCTCTCTTTCCTTCTATACTTGTTGATGGAATATTGCAACAAATTTGTCTTCCTCCAATTCAACCAACTGTACAAGCCTCTCTTGAACAGTGTCAGGGTCATCCATATCTATAAAGACAACAATTCTCAGGCTTGGTACCAAATATTTCATTGGAACAACAACTTCGAGACCATACACCAACTTGAAGGGGGTATGCATTGTTAGTTTCTTGTAAGTGGTCCTATAGGCCCATAATACTGTTGGTACTCTTAAATCCCAATAATCCCTGTTCACACTACAAATATTCATCAACGTTGTCTCCAAGATCTTATTGAATGCTTCAACTGTCCCATTTGCTTGTGGATGGTACGGTGTGCTCTTCTGATGGTGGATTGCAAATTCTTCAGTCAAGGCTTCAACTATCTTATTGATGAAATGTGTGCCTTGATCACTCATAAGGAACTTTGGGCATCCAAACCTGGTTATGATGTCATCAAATATGAAGTGCACAGTTGTAGTTTCACTACAGTCCTCGACTTCTCTTTCTTTGACCCATATGATCAAGTATTTTGTTAATGTAATTATGTACCTTTCTCCTGTACGCTTTCCTGGTGGATTTATAGCTCCAATGAAATCAATGAACCATTTCTCAAATGCTTGTAGGGTCAGTTGTGGGGATAATGGAATTTCATCTCTTCTGTATGGTTTCCCAACTCTTTGGCATATATTGCAAGCTCTGGAATAGTCTTTAGCATCTCTGTGTAAGGTAGGCTACCAAAGGCCAGCTCTCAAAACCTTCTGCGCAATTTCTTTTCCTACATAATGTCCTCCTACGATGCCTTCATGAGCCTCTGCGAGGATCAATGGTCGTTATGCCTCCATAACACATCTTCTTAATATCTCATCAGGTCCTATCTTGTATATATGTCCATCTATAAATGAGAATTCTGCAGCGCGTACTACCAGTTGTTTCTTCTGGGGAATTGTATACTCACTAGGTTCCATTCCTGTTGATAGGAACTGGACTATCTATGCGAAGTGGTCATCGGTCTTTCTAATGGACAATAGATATGCATCCGATAATGCATCCTCTAAACTGGTTATCTCTTCACCATGTTCCAACCTTGACAAGTGGTCAGGACCTTTGTTCATTATCCCTGGCTTTACTATGTTCTCAAAATAATATTCTTGAAATAGCAGCATCCATCTACATATCCTTCCCCCCAACATTGGCTTGTTGACTAGGTATTTCAGCATGGAGTGATCAGTAAACATTTTAAAGTGTCCTCCCAACAAGTAGTGGTGGAACTTATGCAATGCATACACCATGGCTAACCCTTCTCGCTCTGTAGTGGTATAATTAATTTCTATTATTGATAGCTTACAGCTAGCAAAGACTAACAGGTGGTCAATATCTCCTTCTCCAGGTTGTTCTAACACAACTCCTAAAGCAATGGAAGATGCATTGACATGCACATGAAACTCCTTGGTCCAGTTTGGGAAAACCAGAATAGGCACAGTAACCATTTTCTGTTTTAGTGTGTCGAAGCTCTGTTGACATTCTTCTGTCCAGCTAAATGACAATATTTATTCAACACTTCTCCATGGGTGTTGTAATATGAGCATATCCTTTAATGAATTTCCTGTAGTATCATGTGTGTCCCAATGCAGTGTGCAGTTGCTTAACTAAAGTAGGAGGGGGTAGATCAACTATAATGGCGATCTTGGATGGATCTACCAGAAATCCTTGCTTACATACAATATGACCTAACAAAACTCCAAATGGTGAAAAGAAAATTTATTTCTTCAAGTTCAAGGCAATTTGACACTGCCTGCATTTATCCAACATTAGCCTTAGACATTCAATATGATTTTTCAATAAACTAAAAAAAATCCAATCATTAAAATATGCTTCTAGGAATTTATGCAGAAATCCCTTGAATGCTTCGACCACCACCCTGGAAAACATGGTTGGGTAATTCTTCAATCCGAATGGCATCACTGTATACTGATAGGATCCCCATTCTATTGCAAATGTGGTCTTGTGGTGATCTTCCTTGGAAATCTGGATCTGATGGTATCCTGAAAATACATCTGTAAAAGAATATACTTCCTAGCCTCCCACATTATCTAACACTTCTTCAGTAAATGGTGTACAAAAGGGGTCATGAAAACAAGCATCATTCAGCTTCATGAGATCTACACATATCCTGATCTCTCATGTTTTCTTCTCTTGCATCACCATAGGGCTTATCCACTTTGACTCTTCGACGGGCTCTATAATCCCAGCTTCCAACATTCTGTCGAGTTCAATTTTCACTTTCTCCTTATATTTACGGTTTAGTCTTTAAGGTATTTGTTTGACTGGTCTATCATCTGGCTTCAAAGGAATCCTTATCTCACCCATAGGCCCTTTAATGCCCTTCATATCAGTGAACTTAGTTGGAAACAAGTCCTGATATTTATGCAGTAACTCTGTAATTTTGTCAATGGTAGAAGCATCCCAATAATCTCCAACAGTTGCAAACTTTGTTGTCTACTCTGTTCCAATAATGACTTTCTTAATCTTAATCAACTGTCCAATAAATGGTAGCTCCACTCCTGGTCCTTCCACATCTCTCTAGCCTTCTGTTTCTACGATGTTCACCTTCCTCAGATCATCGTCTTCACCAGCATTGATGTTGTAACAGCCTTGCAGTTTCTGGAGAGGCTCAGTCCATTCATCTTATTCTTGTTCTAAGGGAAGGCTAGATACCTCCTCGAATACTTTTTGTCTCACAATTTGTAATACTTGATCTACTGAAGAATATTGACTTTCAAATAAGAAGGTGGTTACAAAATTCTGAGTCATACCTTTCTAATCTGTAGTGATGAGGTGCAACTCTGCTTGAAGGTACCAGTTTATAGGTGTCATGTCCAGCATGTTGATGAATTTGTCTACCCATTTCTCTTGAGGGATGTTGCTCCAGGATTCCTCACAGCTTCACACATGGTCCTTTGGGCAGCTTCGACCTGTGTATCGAGCTTCACAACCTTCTACTTGTGCTAAGAAGCACATTGTCATCAGGGTACGACACTGTATCCAATATGTAATGTTACTTTTGTGTTCCCCCCATCATCTTTCTAGTGTGGCTTTCAGGGCCTCATCCATTGCCAAAAATCTTTGTTGCATTGGTACACTCTCTTCAAAGTTCAACAAGAAGGTTTGTAAAGGATTCATACCATCAAAGGTGGCTAAGTTACTTATTGTTGTGTCGATCCAACGATCTTCTTTGGTTAATCTAGAACATCTTCTTGTCGCTACTTCATACATCTTTTTCTGCCAGTTATCTAGTGCTTCTTTTGAGTCTGATGAACATGCGCTATCACTTTGCCAGCTTAAGTTTCCATCAACTGTGGGATTAATGTAATCCTGTTGTCTGGCTATTAGCTTGTATATGTTTTCCAGTGCATATGCGTGGTCTTCTTTTCTGATAGGTTTTGTGTATTGTTGACCTTCATCTGGATCTAAAGGTGCGATGATCCTAAGGCTATATTTTTCAAAATTCATATGGCTCTTTTTTAAATCAACCACAATGAAATTATTAAAGGCCCAATCAATTCCTAATAGCGCAGGGTAAGGGCATCTATCGTCAACTATCTCAATTACCTCAAAATCTGCAAATGTTCTTACTCCATCAATGTCCATAGGGACATGTTCTAATCTTCCAAATGGATTTACAGCTTGTTGGTTGGCCATCTTAAGCCTGATAGGGGAATAGATCCATTTTGGTTTTCCCATCAGCTCCCAGGTTTGCTTCGTCATGACATTGAACTTCAACCCTAAGTCGAGGACTACATAGTCTATCTCATACTCTCCTATTTGAGCATTCAAATGTAATTCCTTATTTGTCATTCTCTTCTGACCGATTTGGTGTACTTCCCTATTCAGTAAGGGTTCTATCCTTCCTAGCTCATATTGTCTGATTAAACTTTGTAACTCTTGTGCAACGCTTTCATCTTGAACCAAAATAATACAAGTATACAAAAATTCCATGAGCTTGCTTACCTCTTTTCCTTCTTTTGGCGAAGCAAACTCATTAAATGCCATAGGCATTCCATATTCTCTCACTTTTGGTCTTGTCTTTGATGAAAAACCCTGAGGTCCTCTGAATTCGCTTCTTTCTTCCTCAAACGTTTGTCTTTCTTTATTTGCATCGAACATTTGTGTCTTCTCAGTAGCCTTCCTGATTCCTGAATCTTCTGTAGTTTTCTCTTGGGTCATTCTGTCATCTCCTATAACAACGCCTCCTTTGGTTATAACAACCACTCTAGGGTATTCTCTGTGAGGTTTAGCATATATCAGTTGTACCTGGGGGTTCTGCTGAGGTCCACGTCTTTCCTTAAGCTTAGCTAGTAGCACAGGACAATCTTCTATAACATGGTCAAATGAGTTGCAGTAGCTGCAAGTGGTACAAGGGTTCAGACAATCCCTTGTGAGGTGTCCTAGTTGTGTGCAGTTATAACCGATGATCTTTCCACAGCCTCAACCCATTCCTCCTCCTCCTCCTCTTCCTCTGCATCGCAAGGATTGAAGTTTCCTCTCCCAGGAGATTTATACTGCATAGTGTTTCCTTCTTGTGGTACTTCGCCTTGAATCTTATATATGTCTCTTGACCTTTCATGCATGAGATTGTAAGCCCTACAATCCCTATCATCATGTCCCATGGACTTGCAGAACATGCAATACAAATTTGTAGGTGTCTGAACATACTTTTTCATGTAGTATCACTCACCAGAGTTATGTTTGTTTCTGCATACCTCGCACCAAGGTAAGGTGACTTGCTTCAAAGGGCTCAGAGCTCCAAAAGCCAAGTATTCATTGAATAGGGGACAGTGTTCCTTGTCATGGCCTTCTGATCTACATCTAACACACCAGATGTCTTCTCTCTTATCTTTTCCCTTATCTTTCTTCATATATTCGACCTGCAAAGACAAACTAGTTAGTTGACTCAAGATCTGGCTCATACATGAGCCGGATTCTCCCATAGGGGTTGATTCTAGCTTCATGGAAATCTCCAGCGCCTCAGACTATGAAGCAATCTTCTGTTGCATCAGAGGAACTTTGATGTGTGGTAAGAGGGAAGCAATGAACCATTATCTGTTCTATTCATCTGGGATCTGAAAAGTCAATCGGCCTGTTAAGGTTTTGAATCTCTGATCGAACTCCCAAACAGGTTCGACCACCTTCTGCTTGATCTCTTTCAGCTCTGTAATACATTGAGACTCTGACTTTGGTTTCTTGAATTCTGCAATCATCGCATTCTTAATCTGATTCAGTGGCTTAGGTTGTGCAAGTCCCTGAACAAGCTTCATGTACCATCTTAGTGCGCAATCCCTCAGAGTGGTACTAAACTGGGTTCTTTTGACAGCTTCATCGGTGACATTTTTAATGTTCCATACAGATTCACATAGGAACCAATGTTGATCAGGATATTCAGATCCATCTCCCCTAAAAATAGGAAGCCTCATCTCATCTACCATAGATCTTCCTAGAGTTCTTGACTGAATGTGTGGTGGACTACTATTGATAGTGCTCTGGACACTCTGGTGACTAGGATTACTCTAGTTTCTTAATACTATTGAATCAACAAGAGGGATAACAGTACTTACTTCGATGGTTTGCATAGTTTCTGAGGTTTCAGGTTCTTCCCAATGAAGCTCTGTGGCTTTCCCTTCCTCTGTCCTGGTAGGTTCTAAATTCTCTTTGTCCATCAGATCTGCCTCTTCTCCACTATAGAAACCCTCCTCCCCATAGTTCTTCTTGAACAGGTTCGCAAGGTGAACTTCTCTAAACACTCTCCCACTGTGCATATGTCCAGCTTCTGTGTCATTGTCGCTGTTCGAATTCTTGAACATTAGCCTTCCTAGATCTGACCAATCTACTATATCTTCAAGATGTTCTTCTAATGCAATAACATCTTGAGTCTCAACGTCAGGAATTGTAAAAACTTTCCTCTAGGTCCCTTAAAGAAATATCTCTCAGCTTGGTTGTATGACTCTACTCTGTCAACAACAAACTCTGTGATGTACCCTCCAATGGTGCTATCAAACTAGTGATCTTCTCATGATACAATGTTATCAAATCTCTTGACCTTCTTGATCAACTCCGACGTCCAAACCACAGGAGGTCTAGATCAAATCTTGAACTGGGTATCTGTTAATCTAGCTATCCACTCGTATACCTCCCGATGGATTCCCCTAAAGAAAATTTCATGTATATCAGTGAAGATATATTTCTCCAACCAATCCTCTGAACTAAGATTAGGGTTCTTGTTCTGGGCTTCAGCGAAGTCCTTTTCTTGATATTCTATCCACTTTTGAATCTTTTTCTTTGATGGGGACCACCTTGACATTCCCTCAAGACGATTCCTCTCCCGGCAACGGAACCATTTGTTGGCACAGGGGCAAACCCAGGGTTCAGCTCCAAGAGCGCACCAACAAGCCCTAACTACTAGCCCTTTCGGAAACATCTGTGAAGTAGATGCAGTCTCACCTGAAGTAGTTATGAGGTGGTTGCAGGACTGGGATGTCTACAACCAAGGGGAATATCAAGTGGATCTAACACAGGAACATCACAGCATTCATATATCACTTATCAACTTAAATCTATTCTGCACATCTACTTATCATATCTAAAATAGTAATACAATCAAAGTATATCAATGACAGAGATAAAATACCAATCACACACAACACAAGATGCACATGGTTCACTCTCTCTATAGGGATACATCCACAAAACTGTTCTTTATAATATATTAATACAAAGTATACAGTTCTTGTATGCGCTCTTAGCTAGCAGATCTCTTCTCTTATCCTTTTCCTTCTCTCCTCTCCCTGCGCACCCAGCTGCAGGCTTGATCTTCGCACCCAGCTGAAGATATTACAATACCATAAGGCTCTCACACTTAGCACTTCTCTCTCACACAATAGTAATCTATCACAACAATACCACTAAATCGACAACAATATCGTACCAACCCAAAACTAGGCCCTCATGACCTTTATTTATAAATTATAATCACTTCACTAACATCCTTAGGCCAAAACCTAGGTGTCTAAAACCCTAGGTCAACTTGACCCGCATTTTTTGGGCTTCGCCAGCCTATCTTTCCTTTCTTCTCATGTTGTTCTCCAAATCATCCAATGGTGGATTTTTTCGCTTGTTGACTTGTCCATGATCCTTCTTCTTTGCTTATTTGTCGTTATTGGTCTCCTCATCCAACGAATTTCTTTCTCGGACTTCACTCCATATTTTCTTCTCTTTTGCTCACTTTGACCAAATAACAGTCACTGTGTCTTGCGCGAAGTTCTCATTTTTCCTTTTCTTTCTTGATCTTAGCTTGCTTCCCTAAACAAGGGACAACACTGGGGAACTGGTCGTGATGCCGTGGAACTTATATTTTTGGCCCTCCTCGTCGAATCGCATGGTTAATTCCTTAAAATCCATGAGAATGGGACCCAAAGTCATTAGTCATTCTACACCCAACACAATGCCACAACCACCCATGTCAATAGAAAACATATGAGATTTCAGGTGGTATTCACCAATTTGGAGATGCACATTTTCACAACGTCCTCCACATTTCATGGACCCACCATTGGCAATCATGATTTGAAAATCATTGACTGCATGGATATAACAATTATTTTCTTGGGAAATGCGATGATGAATAAAATTATGGGTTCTTCCACTATCAACAAGAATGATGACCTTCCTATGCTTGATGTAACCAATTAGCTTGAGGGTTTGCGGAGTAGAGAAGCGAGTGAGAGAATTTAGGGAAATGACTGGTTCTACTTCGGGAGGGTCTAATGGAAGGGTTATGTCAGGGTTCAGGTGACACTGACACAAGGGGAGTCTCAGCATCCTCTTCCAAAACATCCTCTGAGATGGGCATAAAAATATTTGGTTCCTTACACTTGTGTCCCGAAAAATATTTTTCATCACAATTATAACAAAGGCCTTTGAGTTGTCGTTCATCCATTTCAGCCCTGGTCAATTTCTGGATCTTTAGTGGAGTAGAAGGAGTGGGATTTATTGGTTTAGTGCGAGGAATAATGAGGGTTTTTGGTTTTGAGAAGAGACAAACTATTGTTCTTCCTTATATATTTTAGTAGCGTCCACTCAACTCTGAGGCCGAGCCATGAGGACATGAGCATGAATCTCATCCTTGAGGCCAGTGATAAAACATTCCTGGAAAAAGGCATCAAACATGCCCTCTATATGAAAAGCTAATCGCTCAAAAGCAGCTATAAATTCTTCCACTGTGCTAGATTGTTTCAACTTTTTCAAATGGCCTAAATGGTTGGTGTCAGTGTCAAAGCATTCATAAATCTCTTCCACAAAGTGTGTCCAAGCCACATACCCTTGGTGGGCATTTTTCTCCATTGCCACCATTGTCAACGTTCTTGATCTAGATGGAGAACACCATACCAGAGTTTGGACAACTCATTCGTAATTCCATACAAAGAGAAATAATGTTCCATTTGAGTTACCCAACTAGTGTGATCTGATCCATCAAATTTGGTCACATCCACACATAGAAGGCATAGGTCACGCTGAAAGTGATGGGGCTGAAAATTATGGGAATGAGAGGAAGTTTCACCTTCGGTATGAAAAGGTGGGTCAGATAAGGGAGGATATGCATGGATATGCAGCTTGGCGTAGATCTTCGTAGTGACAGATTCAAGATGGGTAGTAATGTCTTGTTTGAGGTCTTGTTTGAGTTCCACGATGGAGGTGACGATGGAGGAATGCATCTTTTGATTGATGGTGGAAATATTTGCACTGATTTGTTGAACTTCTTGTTGGCTTTCTGTGAAATTAGAGTGCAAGGTAGTGAAGTGAGCTTCCAAGTCTTGGCTATGGGTATGGGCCATGATGATGAGGGAACACCAAAAGGGGCGGGTGGGACTACACATAAAATAGGTTATGGGTGAAGTGTATCAAAACGATCAAGGCGACGAGTTGAATCCAATGGGGTAAATCCCAAATAAGGGTGTTGGAAGGGGGTTGGGTCCACAAGAAAAAATAATTTGCTGAAAAATGATAGGTATGAATGTGATAAGGGAGAAGAGAGAAATCCAATGGGATAGGTCTCAAATAATGGGATTTTTTTTTTAACTTATGCAGAGTTATACTCTGATATGAAGAAGACTGTAGTGATGAAAATACCAAATGCTTAACAGGAAGAAATGTGTAGTAATTTCGCAACTCGAATGCAGGAGACACAGTTGCGTCGCAATAGATCTTGTCTCTTTTGTTTTTGTTTCCATCCCAAGGGTTAGGTATTCAAGGGTTCTATATACAAGGGTTTTCCTTGTGCTATATCTCTTTGATATACATGGGAGGTCCAACACTAGTACTCATCCCAATATCTTAGGGCACCAACTAAGGAGGCTAGACCATGCATTTAGCCATACTACCTGACTACCCAAGTACTAGAGAGTATCTTCCCGAGTGTTGTTCTCAGTGGCACTATAACAGTGAGACGACCGATCGATTTATCTATGGAGGGATTTAGGAGATCTAGGTTGATCTATATATAGGTGTCGTCTGATGCACTACCACTAAAAGGGGTACCAATAGGGGTTACAAGGGTGGCCAAAAAATGTGTGCTTAAGTACCACTTTTATTTCCTACGTGTATGAATCCCTGACCATGGGTTTATGCGTGTAATGATAGATATTTGTAGCTTAAAGACATTGGACTACGTTTCTACTCTGGAAAAAAATTAACCCACAATTTTCTGCCAAGGAAGGTGCTCTGACACCACTTATAATATTCCAGATATAAAAAAGTATGCAGAAAAAAAAGAGCTAAAAATGGCATATGGACAACAATATAAACAGAACAACACCACAATAATACCAAAATGATACCAGAATAATACCAAAAAGAGAACTTTGATTACTAAGAACAATGTTCACTTTTCTCTTTGAGGGGGAAACCTCCAACAGAGCAGATCTCTATTACAATAATATCAAAGACAAAAGTTCTCATACCCTTGACTCCTATTTATACTAAATATGTCTATCAAAAGAACCATCTAGAGGAAGATCCTTCTAGAAGCGGAAGCTTCTATTAGGTATTCTTACATTGGACTTATTCTTCCTTATTGCTAGGCCTTATTAATATTGACCTTTATTACATGGAAATATATTATTCTACCTATGTGAGGGGTTAGGTCCCTAACACTTGGTGCAGAGCCTCTCATGTACAACAAAAGCGTAGTGAAAACTTCCTATGACAGAGGAAGTATATTGAAATGGTTCTTTAGAAGTCCAGGATGATGGATTGCAAATCCATGGAAAAATCCCATGATGATAGATCTGAAGAAGTTGAGATACACTGATCCAGTAGACCCATCTCTGTATCGACAATTAATTGGCTCATTATTGTATTTGGATAATAATCATGCAGATATTTGCCTTGTGGGAAGCTTGAGTTATGATATACAACTGCATGGATTTATCGATTCAGATTGGGCAGGGAGTGCATATGACAGAAGAACTGCTACTTGGATATGTTTCAGTTTGAGCTTTGCCACGATGTCATGGGATAGCATGAAACAAGAATTCTTTTGCACTCAGCACTGCAGAAGCAGAGTATATTGCAGCTTGTGATGCTTGTACGAAAGCAGTGTGGCTCTGTAATTCAATTTCTAGACTGTTTGATCAAGTGTTGAATTTGACTATGATATATTGTGACGATTAGAGCTATGTGAAGATTTCAAAGAACCCGATGTTCCATGAAAGGTAGAAGCACTTTGAGATCAAGCATTATATTCTCCATGATAAATTCCAGAGGGGAGAAGTGGTTCTCTAGTATATCTCCATAGATGAGAAGATCACAAATATTTTGGTAAAGCCTCTGTCCAAGATGAAAAGTTTGCGTACTTAAGGGACAAGTTGGGGATCATGGAGACGAATTCCATATTGAAAAAGGAAGTGATTACTATAGGTTGGGAGGCAGCATTGATATGTTATTTATTTATGGACATTCATTTTCCAGTTTGGAAAATGGTCTAGGTTGGGAAGTTCCTTTCCTGTCCGAAAGTGGTTCGATATTTCTGATGGACAATCATTTTTCAGTTCAGAAAATGGTCCATATCAAACAGTCATTTTGTAATAAAAATGGTCTGATAGATTGTTGATGTAACATAGATAGTGATTCCCCTTGTGTCTAGTGTGGGGGAATGGTCTAGGAAAATCATTCTTCTTGGAATTCACTCTGATTAGTGGTAAAGTAGAATGGTCTACCTCACTGGGTAGTCATTCTTTCGAAGTTCACAATTGTGAGGAGTTTCGAAGAATGGTCTAGTTTGGAGGTTGGTGCAGGACAATCATTTCCATAAAAAATTATTCGTACAATCATTCCCTAGGGAATACTCATTCTCTTTGGGTTGTACTGCGGTTAGTTCCAGAGGAATGGCCTAGTTAGGTGAATGTTCTAGGTTTAACAATCAAGGACAAGAATTACTTAGGGAACTATGATTAGTGCCGAAGGAATGGCCTAGTTAGGTGAATGGTCCAGGCTTAGAAATCATAGAAAATTATTCTTCTATACTTGAAAAGAATAGTCTAGATAGCCAATGACTAATGTTTTTCTTTCTGAGGGCAGATGCTCTTTCAGATTTCACAGATGTGAGTGGAAGAATGGACCAGATGATTCAGTTTGTATCATGATATTGTTTATGCAGGTTGATATTAGATGATATGTTTATTGTGGAGACTGTATGTCTCTGGATAGTAGTTGTATGCTACTGTGGTGGATGTAATCCACTGGTAGTGACTGTGTATCACTGGTTAGTAGTCGTGTTTTACTAGGAGTGGTTGTGTACCACTGGATAGTAGTTGTATACTACTATGGATAGACACAATTGTGTTCTATTGGATGTCATTATAGCAACAATATGCTAATATGTGAGTGCCATGGAGACTACCACTAGTATTGGAGTTGATTTCCATCTAGATGGATAGTCAATGTGATGGTGGACAAACATTCTCCAGGTGGAGAATGGTCCAGACAGAACAAATTGTTGGTGGACATGAATTCTCTCTATGGAGAATGGTCTAGGTTGACAATTTGTTTATGTATAATGGATTGGTATTTTCCTAAGGCACATATTGTGGCCCAATTAGAAAATTGGTCCATGATAGTCATTATTCTAGGACATATTTTTGGATTAGAAGAATGGTCCTTGTAACCCATGACGTGGTTTTCAGCATCTAAGAGGACTGGCATTCTTCTAGTACATAGGTCCATATTAAAAGAATGATCCGTGTAGCCTATTGTGGGGCTTTCATCATATGTTGGTACAATCATTCTTCTAGGACGTATGTTCAGATTAGAAGAATGGTCCTTGTATCACTCTATGTAGTGAGTGACTTATTCAACATCATGCCCGATTAATCAAGTGGAGTATGGCTTCGAGAGATGATGCATTTTATGCTATTAGATGATATTGATAGTGGTGATGTTGCTCGTGAGTTGATCTACGTTATCATGAGATATCTTGTGCGGTTGTGATGACGTTGCAGGTTGAATGGTATATTTTTTCTCAATACCATTTCCTTTAATACCTCCCTAGATAGGAGGGAGTTTTCATATTACGGTAACTACGGGAGGTATTAACCTCTACGTGTAACATTTGACGAGACTAGAATATTCTGGGAAGTAAGAGAAACCATAAACAAATGTGTATAACCCCTAGAAGACATGTTTTTTCTTTGACAAAAATGGTTATGTTGCATTAATCTGCATTCTGGCCAGCCAGAATCTGGAATTTACAAATCCGAAGAAGGTTGGTGACCTCTGACAGTGCTTCCAACCTTCTGGTGAATGTCTTGGGAGACCAGATCCCTTTGCTCCTTGAGCTAATTCGAGAATAAAACAAAAAGTGCGTACATGAGTAAATTCTCACAAACTGTGAGCATAGCAAAAGACAGAAGCAAAGCATTATTCCAATGGGACTGAAGTTTTCCCCTTAATGTAG
>SNQJ01S0050252.1:0-14836 GCA_010110895.2 Picea sitchensis
ATAATTATCCCATTTACTCCCTACGTATGGCACAAGCTTGGATAGAGCCATACACACTCATTGTGTGAGTTTCCTAATGCCTAGCAATGAATGGAAACACCCATAAGTCTAATCAACTCACTCATCCATTGTTTCAAGGGTTAAATTGTTGTACAAAGGTGAGCTCCTTTCAAAACGTTGTAGCTTGGCCTTATTTACTCTTTCCTCTTTTCTCTACGTAACCTGCAACCAACAATTAGCATGTTAAATTATTTTTTAGTTAGCATTATTCTTGTTCCATTAAAGCGTTGGGTCTATTGTATGGTTACGGCAATTCCTTCCATTATATTACCATTTGCATTTTGTTTATTTGTCTTTTGTGGAAAGTGTGCCATGATTGTGTAAGAGGGAGTTTCAATTAAGTTGAAGGTGGTCAAGAAATTGTATATGAACGTTGGCTAATTATTGAATCACCATAGGTTGAGTTGTGTGATCATCTTCAACATTTTCTATTACCTCTTGAACATTGCAACACATTTCATTGTATGCACCATTTAGTTTGGACAACTATTCAAGAAATCTATGTGGTGAGAATGTTTGTATGGGTATTGCTTCCATCGAGCAAAGCAATTATTTTTTTTAGAGAGATATGTTTTTAACAATTTTTCTCTTTATGTTGGAGTGATACTCTTAGTTTGTTAATTGGTGCACTATTTAAATAAGAGGTTAGATGTGTAATGTTGATAATAATGTCTAACTAGTTGATGTAGTTAACTGGATGAACATATCATCTTTAGCTAAGCATTATTCACCCCATTGGGTTGATTACTTGGATAACGTAACACATTGGTAGTATCATTTTCTTTTGTTGGAAATTTGTTCAAAGACCGTGCAACCAATAAACTCAACCTTGAGGAGTCAGAAAAGGATAAATAGTAGAACCATATTAAAGAATCAACCTTGTATACTAAAAGGACTAATTTCAATTGGATATTAACTTGCAAAAGGAGTCAAATTAATTTTAATTGAGCAACAATGTTCTTGTTGATTGGCATATTGCAGAGAAAAGGTTTGTTTTGTTTTTAGAATTGGCAGGGTGCAATTGTTTTCCCACTATAGGTATTTTCTTTGGTATTACACTATTAACAACAAAACCATCCTTTCACGTTTGACATTGGAGAATAGTGAGAAAGGAATTTTGTACTCATAACTATATGAATAACACCATCCTTGGAATCCATTTTGAAGATAGAGATATCTGCATAATTCTAAGAGTAGAGATTGGAGTTCATTTCTGTAGATGATCCATGTTGGTGAGGTGTGTGGGATATAAGTCTCACATTTATGGATCATGTTGGTATCGAAGTACTTGAATCCTTGACCATGAAGCAACTACTAGTACTTTGAGGAGAATGCAGACCCAACATGGGTAAAGAACTGAAGAGAGAGATATTGGAAGACCCAAGGGCCACCAATGTGTAGATTCAAGAAGCGAGTAGGCACTTGAAGGAGAAGGTGTAGATGTTTGACTATAAGATAGAAAAGATGGAAACGGACCTTGATACCTCTGCAAAATTGTTTCCATTGCTAAAGAATCTATTTGGTGAACAACAAGAGTCCCTCACCACTATTATGGTAGATTAAGATAAGAACATAGTTCAGCTAGTGTAATTGGGAGAGAAGGAAATTCAGCTGGATAAAATGAAAGAGGAAAGGTTCACTTAGATGATGAATTAGCAACACCAAGAATTGGCAGAGAAAGAGGAGGCATTGTCCAAGTTATAAGAAGTTTTCCAAGAGACGAAGGAAGCAAAGCAACCTTCCATTGCTACTACAAAATCCAACACCGTGATTGAGACAAGCATGGTAAGTTCACCTTCCACATAAATTTCTCAAGCTAACTTAGGAGATTTTGAAAATAATACTAGAGGCATTGGTTCCAAGATATTAAAATAGATGGGATACAATAGAAAATGGCTAGGAAAGAGAAGTCAAAGAATCATAAGCCTCATTTTATCTAAATAGAGGGTCATGTTGATGTTAGTGGTAGCATTGGACAGGTACTTCTGCATTGGCATGTGTCTAGCATGTGGAAGTCGTCGATAATATTCCAGTATTGAGGTTACTTTAGTTAAAAGGAATTAATTAAAGTAAAAGTGTTTTAATTAGTGAATTGAGTTATTTAAGGAAAATGCATAGCATGCAGCATGTAATCTAAATCTCAAGTGAGAGTGAGAATTAATCTCAGCCATAGATCACTTTTGAGATTAGAAATAGATTGTAACTCATGATCATAAAAACAATGCTAGGGACAAGGAGAAGACACTTTGATGATACATCAAAGGGAGAGACTTGTGTTAAGAGAGTCAACATAGAGACTTTGGTGAGAGATCAAGGTCGATACTTTGGTGAGAGACCAAGGTCGAGGATAGAAAAGAAGGACTTTTGCTAGTGTGAGGAGTGTGGAAGCAAAGAGAGACTTTTTCTTGCACGAGAGTGAGGATATCTCATAGGTTAGGTGAAGAGATTTCATCCAAGTATTGATGTAGAGAGGGTTGGATCACAAAGGACCATGATTCAAGATATTGGATAGGTGGAGAAGGAATTTCATCTAGAGATCATATAGGTCAAGGAGAAGAGAGAGCATAGGAAATTGTAAGTGGATTTTAGATGATTGAAGATAAAGGGAAGAATTGTTTCATATGGAATTTGCCGTACGAGTTTTTCGTACATATACGCGATTCATAGTGGAGACAATTGTGTATGTATGCGGTTCAATAGAAGAAGAATCACATATACCTCGAGGAGCATGAAGTTGAGGGGGGTATATGACAGAGAAGACTTGACCAAGTTTATTTGTAGTTGTATTTCTCTTAGTGGTCCATTTTCTATGTTATTGGATCCTTGATTTGACTTTAATAAAAGAATCTTGGAGCGAGATTTCCCTTCGGGGTTTTTTTCCAGGGGTAGTTTACCTGAAAATATTGGTGTCTTGAGTGTGAGATTTTGGTTTCCTAGTTTATGCCTCCACTGCATGTTTAGTTGATTACTCAATTGTTCTTTTAGTAGATAAAGTGATTTTATTTTGATCTAATTGTCAAGTAATGGGTAGGGAAAATATCAACATGGTATTTGAGCATAACAAGGGTTGAAGTCCCAGGAAAATTTCAACATGGTATTAGAGAAAGGTTGATTTGAAGGGAGGAAACCAAGAGCATAGATCTCAGTAGTTGCAAGAAGATCTATAACCAAGAGGCAAAAATCAAAGCACAAATTTTAGGGAAACAATAGTATTGAGGCAAAACAGTTTTTTTTGCAGTTGGATGGAGGTGTACACGGGTCATAGTGGTAACAATCGTGTACATATCCGATTTGCGGTGGGTCAAATCACATACATAAGCAGGTTGTAGTGGTGAAAGTCGTGTACAGGGACATACAACACAGTACATGATAGTTTCAGCAGAGGGTTATCATATCATATCTTAGATCTAAGGCTTTGAAGGAGAGAGAGAGAGGCATCCTTTCAAACACAATGGTGAACACATTGAAGATTGAGGACAGGTTGGAAGGGGAAATCAACTTCTGGGCATGGAAGGTAAGGGTTCTTCTTCTATTGGAGGAGAATGACCTCAAAGAATATGTTGAGGTTATGGTTTCAATTATATTCATCCACATGAATTGGAAGCTACAAGAAGAAGGAAGTGAATGCCAAGAAAGTGTTGCTAGAATCTGTAAAGGATCACTTGATACTGCACATTGCTGAGAAGAAATCTACCAAGGAAATGTATGATGTTATGGTGATTCTATACCAAAACAAGAATGGAGGTAGGTTTCTACATTTAAAGCACCAGCCTCAAGTTATCAGGATGTCCTTTGAGGACATGGTTTTGAGCTATCTTATGAATATTACACAAATCCGAGATCAACTTGTAGCCATTGGTGAGACAGTACATGATTCTAGGTTGGTGAATGTAGCGTTGAGATGTCTTCCCAAGTCTTGGGAACCTTTTGTGTAGGGGATCTGTGCACGAGAGACAGTATCAAGGTTTGATAGACCATGGATTGATTGTATTCAGAAGGAGACTCAGTTATATTCTAGGGATTGTTTAAAGAGTATACATGATGAGAACCTTGCTCTTGTCAGCTAGGAAAGGAAGGTAAATTTCAGAAAGATTTCCAATGGAGAGTCAACCATTCAAGATGGAAAGAAGAAGAAGGGCGTGAGAAAATTCAAGTTCTTTAAATGTCACAAGTTTGGACATTATGTAGGTCGATGTTTGCATAGGAAGAAGGGGGGGAACGAAACATGACTAGAGGTAGTTGTGACAACAAAGACTCAAGTGGATGATTTTTGCAAAAAGTTTGAACAGAAAGAGTTCTTAATTGTTTCCCATATTTCCTTGGGCATCACATCATTCGATGCATGGTTGATAAATAATGGATCCATGTGTCATATGACAACAGCACGAGAAGTGTTCGAGAGATTCATGGAGTCTGATTCAGAGATGCATGTAGAACTTGGTATGGGGACCAAGCATGCAGTGAGGGGATTTGGAATAGTATTGTTCCAATTGGAGTTAGGAGGCACATTGAGAGTGACAATTTTTTTATGGGTGCCAAAACTCAAGAGGAGTGTGATCTCAGTTTCAATGATTGAGAAGAAGGGATTTGACATAGCGTTCAAGGATGGAAAGACATTGATCAAGCCTAGAGGATAGAGCTCACGAAAATCAATTGTCTTTGGAGTTAGGGAGAGAAACTTGTATAGGTTAAAGGGCCATCCTATATGAGCAATGACTAGCAGTAGAGTGGTAGAGAACAAGGAGCAAGTAGCTCTGAAGGTTGAGAAACTTAGAGGGAGTCAACCTTCATGTTCAAATGGGAAGGAACAACCTTCCAAGTCTATAAAAAAGGATTCATGGTAAGAGATGGCCATGTAGGATGCTCAGGAGAAGGAGGCTTCTAGGATCATGTTCAAAGGAAATGAGTCTCTGAAGACAGGTCATATCATGATGGCAGGGATAGCTTCTCTATCAAAGGGAGAATCCAATCAGGTGTATTAGAGAGCATGCATGGTAGTAGATCTGGTAGCAAATATTGAGCCAACTCCAAGTGGGAGAAGTACCTTCCTCACTAAGAGGGAGTGTTGATGCTAGTGGTAGCATCAGATAGGTACTTTCTCTTTGGCATTTGTCTAGCATGTGGAAGTCGTCATGAATATTCTAGTCTTGGGTTTACTTTAGTTAAAAGTAATTAATTAAAGTAAAATTGTTTTTATTAGTGAATTGAGTTATTAAAGGAACATGCATATCATGCAGCATGTAATATAAATATTAAATGAGTGTTAGAAGTAATCTCAGTCATAGATCACTTTGGAGATTAGAAATAGATTGTAACTCGTGATTATAAAAGCAAGGCTAGAGATAAGGAAAGTATATTTTTGATGAGAGATCAAAGGGAGAGAATTGTGTTGAGAGAGTCAACACAGAGACTTTGTTAAGTGATCAAGTTTGGGACTTTGGTGAGAGACGAAGGTCAAGGATAACAAAGAAGGACTTTTTCTAGTGTGAGAAGTGTAGAACCAAAGAGGGACTTTTGCTTACATGAGAGTGAGGATATCTCACATGTTAGGTGAAGAGAATTCATCCAAGTATTGATGTCGAGAGGGTTGGATAACAAAGGATCGTGATTCAAGATATTGGATAGGCGGAGAAGGAATTTCATCTAGAGATCATACAGGTCAAGCAGAAGAGAGACCACAGGAAACTGCAGGTGGGTTTCAGAGGATTGAAGCTAAAGGGAAGACTTGTGTCGTATGGAATTTGTCATATGTGTTTTTTGTACATATAATATATTCACAGTGGATACAGCCACATATGTAGGTGGTTTAGTAGAAGGTGAATCATGTATACCTCGAAAAGTGTGACGTTCATGGGATTGTACAACGGATCAGAATTGACTAGGTTTCTCTGTAGTTGTATTTCTCTTAGTGGGCCATTTTCCCTACTACGGGAGCCTTGGTTTGACCTTAATAAGAGAATTTTGGAATTGGTTTTCCCTGCATTTTTTTTTTTGAGGGGTAGTTTACCCAAAAATATTGGTGTCTTGTGTGTGAGATTTTGGTTTCCTAGTTTATGCTTTTGTTGCATGTTTAGATGATTACGTAATTGTGCTTTTAGTAGATAAAGTGATTTCATTTTGAGCTAATTGTCGAGTGTTGGCTAGGGGAAATATCAACATGGTATTTGAGCATACCAAGGGTTGAAGTCCTAGGAAAATTTCAATAGGTCGAGCATGAAGGCCTATGTTTCAATGGCACAAAGGAAAATACCATGACCACCAAGAATAGATTTGTATTTCTCATTATAAGAAATGGAAACAACAAATGAAGAGGGATGCATACTACCACGCCATCCTTATTGTGGCATATTGTAGAAGGGAAATGATGAGGAAAGTTCAAAGACTGTGATGTGCCAAATAGAAATATTCAGAGCATAACTCACATATATTACTCAGATATATTGCAGAAAGAAATAGAATTGCATGCATAATGGACATTATGAACAAAAATATTATACCTTTATCATGGACTATCGAGGACAACAAAACAACATGATGTAATAATGGTGGTGGTTGAAAAGCTTAGCAAAGTTGCTCACTTTATCCCAATAAAGTGAACCCACAAGGTGATTGATGTTGTCGAGATCTTTATGAAAGAAATGTTCTAATTACATGGTATGTTGAAAGTATTCATGATGCAAAGTTTACATCGAAATTTTGGAAAGCACTGTTTGAAGGATTTGAAACACAGTTAGCTTACAACACTGCTTATCATCCCCAAACAGATGGGAAGATAGAAAGGAAAACTTATATATTAGAAGACATGCTTCGCATGTATGTCATGAATAAAACCACTATATGGGAGGACTACCTACCCTTGGTGGAATTTTCAACAATGGCCATTATGAGTCAATAAATATGAGTCCTTTTGAGGAACTTTATGGTAGGAAATGTAACACCCCGTTTAGTTAGGATAATCCAATGGACAAAATTACACTTGGACTTGAGATGCTGAGAGAGATGGAATGGGAGGTTATCAAAATCAATTAATAAAGGTTGAAGACAACCCAAGACAAACAGAGAAGCTATGCGGATAAGAAAATAACATAGAGAGTTCAAAGTGGGAGATCATGTACATCTTAGAGTTAAACCCAAAAGGAGTTCTTTGAGAATGGGAGTTTGTGCTAAATTGGCACCCCGATATTGTAGACCCTTTAAGATTTTATTATGGTATAGCTAGGGGGTGGCCAGTCGTAGAAAGGACCACTTCAACTGAGCCTACGATTGGTTCAAAATGTGATCACCCTTAGTTAGTTTGTTGCAATCTTAAAGTTCATATATGTGTTTTATTTATGCTCAACAATTTTCCTATAATCATCTTTTTTGTTCTATGTGGCATTGGAATTTATGCATGGGAGAAGATTCTACATGCTTAGTTGCATTCGAATTTCTATTTGTTTCCTTAGAACTTGTCCTGAGTTTTCTTGTATATGATTTTAATAGGGTGTAATTTAAATAGAGTTTAGTTTTCCTTTAGTAAATTTTTTACTTTCAATCCTATGAAATCTAGAGCTTAGCTAGTAGTAAATCAAAGAGTTAACAGCTTTAAATTCTAGCAGTTGTGCATACTTGATATTATTTTTTTCCAAATGATAGAAACTCCCCTTGGGTGCATGCTTGAATAATGTTTTTAACTCTATTCATAAAGGAATTATGAAAATTAAATCTATCATTTTCTTTGGGATTAATTCCTATGTAATTGGATTGAGTGAATTAGAGTGATACATGTGGCTTGGTATTAATAATAAAACTAGCCTTAAAGCTACCTGAGATTAATGCCTTTAGTATAATCTGGTGAGAATGTATCTTTCTCCCTCAATCCCTATAAAAGAATTGAATTGTTGTATATTCTGGTTTTATCTTGGAATGGGTTTGTTTGAGAAAATGGCATAAGTAGTCTTCTCCTCATGACATAATTTATGAAGGTGGTATGCTTTCCTTATGATCCCTTGTTGTTGAATTTCATATATGCATCTATGAGGTCAATTACCAAGTACTCTTGATAGTTTGAGTGAGCATGGATGATGGTTCTTTTACTGATTGTAAACATGTGTGTGTGTGTGTGTGTGTGTGCATATATATCTAGAAGGCCATGCCTTTTCTCTGATAGAAGATAGATGTTTTCTACATTGAAAAATCCATGTATATCTCTTGAATTTAAAGGCCAACCTCCAATAATAATTAAAATGACTTGAGAAACATGATATAATGATTAATATGAAGTTGGAGGGCCTTGGGACCCTTGGTATCCTAGGCTTGGTGTGGAAGAATGCACATGTACTTAAACTAAGGCTCATATCCTTGGGTTACAACCACTCTTCTTAAGTTTAAGCCTTATGTATGAGCCTAGTTTTTAACCCTTATGCTTGATCAAGTTGATTCTAAGGCCTTAAGACCCCTTTTTTATGTATTGAGTAAGCCAAGGGAACATTGGAGAAGTGTATTCCCTTGGGGAAAACACTTAGGAAAAGTTGGAAGAATTTTGGAGGGATTTACAATGAAATTGGGAATTTTTTATGTATCACATGAAAATTATTTTCGTGAGATGCAACCTGTATCGTAAAAAAATAATTTTTGTGTGAAATGGTGGAGGTCGCCAAGTCTAGATGGACATGTGGCATTGGTTGATTGACTATCGCATCATTGAAATACTTTTTGTAGTGCAATGTGTTGCACCAAAATTTTTTATGGTGTGATACACTGCACTCACAAAGTGTTTTGGGCATGTGAAATGAGGCAAAGGATGGAAGAATGGAAATGTTGTGTGGAAATAAGTATTCTTCTAGCGCAACGTATCACATGAAGATAAACTTTGTGCGATACATTGCACCCTTGAAATGTTTCCATCATTTGATAAGAAAAGGAAGAATCCAAGAGGGAATGTGTTGTTAGAGCATATTTCGTTCTCCTTAGCATTAATCTCTCACCTAGGTCTCATGAGTCTTTTGCTCAAAATTTGACTAATTTTGACTAAGTGAGTCATGCATGCACTCTATCGCTAGATTTTAGGGGAAAAATGATATCTTTAGCTAGTAAAGTGCACTTCTCCCTCTCTTCCTCGATTTTATCAACCTATTTCCTAACTTTAGGACTTTATTTCCTATGTTTGAGTTCCTAGAGATATCTTAGGAACCTAATCCCTAGATTCAAGGAAGGAAGGTGCTCCTATTCACTATTTTTAGCTATTTTCTATTTTCTATGGTTTATTCATTGATTAGATCCCTATTTCTGGGTAGTTGAGTCATCAATTGACAACTAGGTGTACTTAAGTCACTATTTAGATATTGGTATGGATAAATTATGGAATTAATCTCTAATTTAAGTCTAACTAGTTTCTCATGCATAAGGCATCATGTAATTTGAATTTCCTCTTTTAGGATTCAAACTTCTTATATATACTCACATTGTGGGCCAATGGTAATCAAGTTAGTAAGTAGTTATTATGTAATTCAATAGTTATTCTTCTCTTCTTTATTTATTTCTTACAAATTGCTATGAGTATTGTTATTCTTTAGGTTTCTAGATCTCATTGATCTCCTTGTAGGTGATCATGAATTATTGCATGTATCACAAGGAACGAAACATGGATGGATGTGACAATGGAAACCTTTGGATGGAATGACATGTCGCAAGAAAAATAATTTCTTGCAACATGTCCCAAACACCAAAACTTTGGTTGATGTGATGCATAAGAGATAGAAGAAGACAAAGGAAGCAATGAGTAAAAGTAAAAAAAAGGTGTGAGAAGGCACGCCATGATCAAGGAAAATTTTGTGTGATGTGATGTATCACACAAAGATAAACTTCGTGCAATATGTCACTTTAAGTAAAAAAAATCCTTGATGTGATAGAGAGAGAAATAATTATCGCAGGAGAGAAAGTGTTCTCTGATGTGACATGTCACATGAGAAGAAACTTTCTAGTTCATTAGAAATATTTTAGATGTGTGATATGGCGCAAGGAAGAATATCTTCCATGATGCATCGTGTCTCAAAATTTTGAAGTGAGAAGCTAACCGTATGATTATGCATCAATTGAAACGTGTGGTTCCATATGGGCTTGATGACCTAAGAGAGAGAAACTACCCAAGAAACTTCAAAGGGCCATAACTTCATTCTTGAAGCTCAGAATTGAGCAAGAGTACATTCGTTGGAAATATCTCAACAAGTAGAATGCCTTCGTAAGCTCATAAATGAGTTTAGGATTGTGATTAAGAGGATTGATTACCCCACCTCCTTAATGATACTTAGGGGTTTGGGTATGTTACACAAAAATAATTCAAATACACAATTGATCCCATCAGTCTATTAATCAATGGAGAAAACCTAACTAGTAAATGCAATTAAATGGGAAATTGATCGGCCAATGATTCAAGGGAAATTGGCACTATAAATATTAATTGAAACAACTAATGAGTAGGGTATGGTTGTAGGTGTGTCCTCCAATGTTTTAATAAAGAAAACAAGGCATGATATTTTTTTTAGCGTGTGATTCAAACAAGAGAACTCACACCAAACTAACAACCAATTAATACTCCCAACAAGCAAGAAATCACATGGGATCCAATGTCATGTAGCTACATAAATCATTCACACCAAATTGATTCATTTCATAACAATGTAAAACAAGAATTACCATTTTGAATTCTAATAAGGGGTTCCCATTGATCTCTATCTTCCTCAATCAATCAAGCTTGGGACATTTTATTAAGCTTAGGAAGTAAATACAGAGGGGTGATCTATACACATATGTGTATCGTTACTCATGGACAATAAAAAAAGGTTACATATGGCCATGTATTAGAGGCACCTTCATTCATCATGGACAGGCTCCTTAACTCCTTTTTCCATCAATCTTCAAGAAGGTCGCACTCTCATGTTTTCTATTATCTTCAACATGTTGTCCTTACCTATCCCTTGTCGATGTCCTCACTACAACATTAATTGTTTTAATGGGATACATTTTGGAATGCCAACCATCACAATTATTCATTTCCACTTCCAATTTTTCCCAAAAATGAAAAAATAAAATAAAAAGGGACATGTTTGCAAAATTTACAAAAGGTAAATAAACAAGGTGCTTATTACAAAGTTTGGAAAGGATCCAATTTGGATCAACAAGAGTACAAGTAGTTTGGATGGTTAAGAAAGGAGAGAAACCCTTACATGGAACAAAAGGATAGGTGAACATAGAAATTGAAAGACCAAGAAGGGATCAAAAATATCAAAGGAGTTAGAACTAACAAAGAAATCAAACCCTTGGGTGGTGAAAAAAATAGATAAACAAAGAAACCAAAAGGCTAAGAAGGGAACTATTAAAATTTTGGTATGCTTGTTTAACCATAGACAATGTCACATCATTGTCACCCAACCATAGGCATTCACATATCCCACTCCCGATAAAACTAACCTTTACTTAGAATAATTCCGACAAACCTACTCCATAACCAACAAATAAACCCTAGCCACAATATTGTTGTAGTAGCAGCACAATAAGCATACAAGGATAGTGTACCTTATACCAAGAGAAATGTACAAGAGAAATACCCACATTTGTTGTACTACTCCTCCATATTTGCGCCCCTCCAGCTATATCTGCTACTCCCATACTTCTGCACGTCTAGCTGCAACTGCATTCTTCTAGACTTGCACACTTGCTAAGTGAGTGTGTACAAATGAACTAGGCAACTACCTATTTATACTAAACTATCCAGTTAACTGGGGCCGACTTCTCCTTCTATATTTGTCTATTAATTTAATATTATTTCTCTTGAGGTCGACTTCTCTCCAAGGGTTTTCTAACATAATTTTAACGGTTCTCTTGCTTCTATAATATTCTATTCTAAGTCAAAGGTTACGCATGGAGGTTAATACCTCCCATAGCTACCAAAACATCAACACTCCCTCTTAGCTAGGGAGGTTTTAACTAAGATGTTCTTCATGTAGTGGTCTCAAACACATCCATCCATCTCACATGGAATGGGAAAGACTCACATGGTCTTGCATACCGGTCTACAGGTAGCATCACCATAGCCACACAGGCTATCTCATGATCAAATAGATCATGTCTCAAGTAGCATGGCCACACGGCCATCTCATGATCAAACATATCATGTAACAAGTAGCATAGCCACACAAGATATCTCATGATCAAATAGTCGTGTCACAAGTATCACCATCATATCCACATAGGCTATAGAATATGCAGTTGATCCAGTTTACACAAAACTACGCTACTACCCAATCCAAGCAGAGTCTAGGAAAATGTAACTTGCCAGTTCATACATAATCTGGCATCTAGTTCATAAAGAAATTTTAACTCGTCAACTTACATGGAATCTGACATCTAGTTCATAAATAACTAGCAACTCGTCTTCTCATATAGAATTTGACATCTAGTTCATACAGAACTAGTAACTCGCCAGCTCACACAAAATATGGCATCTAGTTCATAAAGAAATAGTAACTCGTCAGCTCACACAAAATCTATCATCTAGTCCACAAGGAATTAGTAACCTTTGGTTGATACACCAGGAAATTGGTCCATAATGGTCATGCATCTAATCACAAGGATTATGAGATATAGTGCAAACACACTACCCATATATCCAAAGGCTATGAAACACCTCCAACCACATAGGTTTTCCCACCAACTTGAAAAGTCGGGTAAGTAACAAGCCCTGAAGGCATGGAATCTACTGACCTTGTGCGAGGTCATCTTGATTGGTGCCACAACCAGTAATGTGCGTACCATACTATTTCATTGGAGTAGCAATATGCGTAGCAGAATTTTTCACTGGAGTAGCAGTAACTCAGCGTACCAGAATTTTCCACTAGAGTATCCCTATGCGTACCAGACTTTTTCACTAGAGTAGAAGTGACTCGAAATACCATACTTTTTCACTAGAGTAACCCTTTGCATACTAGAATTTTTCATTGGAGTATAAGTAACTCGGCGTACCAAAATATTTCACTGGAGTACCCCTTCGCATACCACAATTGTTCACTGGAGTAGAAGTAACTTGGCATACCAGACTATTTCACTAGAGTATCCCTCTACATACTAGACTTTTTCACTGGAGTAGCAGTAATGTTCTCGTGAATGATTACCCGTTTCTACTGTCACATGTTGAATTTGTTGCCCTGAAATCGCATATGTAAATCATCGCTCCCTCTTACTAGGGATGTCCTTCTGGACCACACCAACCTTGTCTCTAAAGTACAAAAACTTCACTCTCGACAAATATTTGGTCAACACGTCAACTATCTACTCATTTGTAGTGACATACTAGAGCTTCACTGGTCACCTCTGTACCATATCTCTAATATAGTGGTACATGATCTTGATTTTCTTGGACTTGTCATGGAACATTGGGTTCTTTGTCAACTATACATATCTCTCATTGTCACACCATATACAAGTCATATCTAACTCAAGATCAAACAATCATGTAAGCATCTTCTGAAGCCACACTACTTCGTTGCTAGTTGAACAAGATGTTATATACTTTACCTCGTTCATACTGAGCACCACACTAGTCTTCTTCTTGTTGAACCATGAGATCATAGTTGATCCCTTATTGAAGAAACATCCATATGTACTCTTCCATTATACAACACTACCGACCCAATCTAAATCAATAAAGCCTCATAGGCTTATCTCACAATCTGAAGCATATCTGAGTCCATAATCAATTGTACCCTTCAGGTACCTCATCACATGTTTTTCTCCAATCAAGTCAACACATCTCAACTCAACCATATACTGACTCAATATTGTGTTCACCGCAAAACATATATTTGGCCTTGTGTTCCTTAAGTATGTCAACGAACTAATCATTTGTCTATGCATGGTAGCATCCATTGTCTCTGAATATGTATCACTCAAATAAATTTAGATTCATCACCATTGGTGTAGGAATGGATTTATAATCCATCATTCCAAATCTCTTCAGAATCTCTATAGCATATTTTCCTTGGCACAGGAAAATCTCATCCAAATTATGCCACACCGCTAGACCCAAGAAATAATGCATCATACCTAGGTTTTTCAACTCAAATTTTGTAGCAAGCTTCCTCTTACTTTCAGTGATGAGTTTCTCCTCTCTTGTTAGAAATAGGTCATCCACATATAATAGTAATATCATTGATCCTCTATCCACAACCGTGTAGTAAAGGTTGGAATCTACTTTAATCTTAGTAAATCCCAAGCTCATCAGAAAGTTGTCTGATCTAGCATATCATGCCATGGGTGTCTGCTTAGGCCCATACAAATATTTCTCCAATCTGAATACATGAGACTCCTTCTCATGTATCTTGTGGCTTCTATATGTATACTTCTTCTAGCTACTAGAGAAAGTGTCTCGTCATAATCTTCTCCCTCTTTTTGGGAAAATATTCTAGCCACAAATCAGGTTTGTACATCTCTATACTGCCATCAGCAACATGTTTGATATTTTAGATCAATTTGGAAGTCATCAGTGACTTCAGTTCTGGTCTCAAGTAAATATCCATATTCCAATCCTTGTGACTGGATTCCCGCTATGACACTGAAACAAAGGTATCCTCCCATGAGATCTCACATCTCATAGAAGTCTCTAAAGATACAATCTAGCCTCCTCAACTCATGGCACCTGTCTGTCAGTCTTGGAAGATGTCTCTTGTTGGATTACTGAGAGGGGGGGTGAATCAGTAATAGAGAAATTTAATCCTTTTTAACCATATAATCCAAGTGTTAT
>SNQJ01S0050252.1:27873-61592 GCA_010110895.2 Picea sitchensis
TCGTTCTTCTTTTCTAGCAACCTAGAGTGCTTCTCTTCATTCTCTATAACTGATGTGGATGTTTTTGTCTCTTCAACGTTCTTGTTGAGCTTGACGATTTTACTTCTCAATGTGACAACTTCTTCTTCAAGCTTCTCCACCTCTTCCTCTTTCTTCATTATCTGAGAATTCATGACTTCTTCTGTTCTTTTCACTTCTTCAAGATGAATTTTTAATGTGATTATTTCTTCTTCAAGTCCTTTCTCTTCTTGAGAAAACTCTACCTGTCAATATGATTATATCGTTAGTTCTTTCCTTAAGATGATCTGTCAATATCTTCTCTCTCATTTCTGCTTCTTCCTTCTGTGCTGCTATGTTGGTTTCCAAACACTGCTTTTGATATTCGAGATTTTCTTCGATATTTCTGGCTTCTTCTAGCTGAGTTCTTAAGTTCTCGATGACCTGTTGGGCTTCTTCAAAAATGTGAACACTTTCCTTTTGTTTCATCAATTCTTTCTCGTGTGAATTGTTTTCTTCTCTTAGTTCATCTAAAGAACTAATCAATTCTTCTTTATAATTGTCTTCCTTTTCAATTAGTTTTTCTTTCTCATTTCCTTCATGGCATTCTATTTCAAGATGTCCGCGTTTTTCACAATTAAAACAAAACAACATACCTCTGGTGATTATGTATTCTTCATCTTCTGAATCTGCTTGACACGGTGAACATAATTCTTCTTGATTTGTATATGCATCTTCTTTGACATTTTCTGAATCTATGATGGTTGAAGAATATATGTCATGTAACTTATCCCAAAGTTCTTTTGCTGATGAACATTTACCAACTTTTTCTCTTACCGGATTAGTTAATCCTTCCCAGATGAAATCCATTTCTATTTTGTTATTCTTCCTCAATTCCTTCTTGGCTACAGTCTTTGCCCTTTTTGAACTATCATATCATGTAACAACTGATAGCCAAATATAATGTCCTTTTTCCTGTAAAAATACTTTCATCCTTATGCTCCACATCTCATACTTAAAACCATTCTGACCATTAAACATTGGTACTCCATTCTCAGAATAATCCATGATCTCCTTCCAGTGGTTAAATTGTTTCCTAAAGGAACCTGCTCTGATACCAATTGTTGGATTACTGAGAGGGGGGGTGAATCAGTAATAGAGAAATTTAATCTTTTTTAAACATATAATCCAAGTGTTATATCAATGTATCATTATCATCCAATAACTTCATAGTAAATAAACAATGAACAAATGAACAATCATACATATACACAGTACACCATTGTTTTACATGGAAACCCAAAGCGGGAGAAAACCACAGAATGTTTTATCTTATATGTCTTGAAGAATTACATTCATTAAAAGCACCAACTTCCTTTGTTTTCCAGCTACAACTGGAAGGAGGCTCCAACCCCCTAGGTTCTCGGGCTACAACTTGAGGGAATCTCCAACTCCCCAATTCTCTGGCTACAACCAGAAGGAGGCTACAAACCCCTATGTTCTCTGGCTACAACCGGAAGGTGACTACAACCACCTATCCTTGCCTCGTCCAACCACCCTGACGTATAAGTAGAATGATGGAACCACTGTCACACTATCACTGTGAGATATACTGTTGTAAACTAGTACCAATCAACCTGCACCAAATAACCTATACCAATAACCTGAACCATGCATCAATCTATACCTCAAACTGTAATCAACCTATACCATAAACAAGTGCATCAACCATGCACCAACCTATACCAAACAACCTGTAATCAACCTGTACCATAAACAAGTGCATCAACTATGCACCAACCTGTACCTCAACCTATACCATGAACAAGTGCATCAACCATGCACCAAACCTATACAAATAACCTATCACAAAAACATGTCCAAACAACCTATCTCATCAATGTTATCAACCAAATCAGATCTACTCACCAAGATCAATCACCAAGACAACTTTCAAAGATGTGCATCAACCAAGTATAACACAACAACACATAATCATCACCAATATCAATATGTTCTTATAATAATACAAGTATGTTACATCATCCATAAACCATGTGTCAACAATACTACTAACAAGTGTCTCAAACCATGTATCAAGTATGTACCAATCATGTATCAACTACTCATCAACTATGACTCATTAATATGTACCAACATTATCAACTATACACCTCATGTATGTGCCAACTCATCAACTACTTGTCTCAACCATGTACCCAACATGTACCTCAACCAAAATCCCTCATCAATTTCATCATTCAAATATGATTTGTAACTCTGTAATAGACCTGGTGTATATCATCACATACCTACAAACCTTCCTTAACTTTAACAACAAGAGACTAGCATTTTCATCAAATTTTTCTTTAGTCTCACATGACTAGTTTTGGATTATTCAACATACCACCAGAAATGGAATGACATGTACTATCCATATAGAATAGTATTACCTACAAATATATCAAAACTCATACCATTATCCATCAAACAAACTTGGGTCCATTACCCAAACCTTTGTGCTACCGGAATTCACTACCGGACTTTCTCCAAGGGTTGACATCAATCTACAATATCACTCTCCAATAGTTGACATCAATGACAACCAACAATACATACCAACTATCCATCAACCTAAGTCAATTGTCTGACATGAAGTTCACAAAGTAGACAAGGACAACTATGGCCAAGTGTATTCTTAGGTAGAGAGCTTTTTATTGAAATCATGAGAACTAACCCTTTACCTTCAACATAACACATCACTATGAGAAACAAGTGTTAGGAAATGAGGAAAAATTCCATGCTAAACCCATTAGAATAGAGGAAGAAATATTTAATAAAGAAAGTAAATGACAAAACAAACACACATTACATAGATATTTTACCCTGGAAACCCAACCAGGAAAACCATCATTCCTTGAGCGTTATGCTCTCTTGTCGTCTTATTCATTCATAATAAAAGGTTACATGTCTAACCTTGGTCCACACCTAATACACAATTGACATCATACCCTCTTGCTTTACACAAGAACAACCTTGTAGCCAATTCATCTTACATCTACATGACCAACAACCTCTACGATTATTGATTCTTGGCGATTAGCCCCATTCATCGTATTTTATTATCCTTTATAGTATGACAAAATGCCTTGTTTATAGGATTTAAAGTTAGAAAAAACCCTAAATAAAAGGCTCCCAAAAACAATTACAAATCCACGCAAAACATTGGCTACAAATCACGTGAATCTCGGGATTCTATTGTAGTGGACTACCAAGTCGGATTACCAGTCGACTACCAGTCAGCCTTCATTCGGTCTTCAATCCTCTTCGAATTTTACTTTATCCGATCGAACCACTCGACCTTCGACTGGTTATTGATTCCTTTGACTTCGTCTTTACCCAGTTGAACCAACTCGACCTTCGACTTCGACTATCAGTCGATCCATCTCGATTAGACTTTCATTGCAAAGAATATAACAACCCAAAATTATCCCACTTGATTTTTTATTTGCTGAAACTGAGAGACCTATGAACTCTTGTTCATAGACCCACAGAAGCAATGCCCATTACCTATCTGCACCAAGAGAACTTCAAAACACTAACAGACTTCGCCAAATAGTCTTCTATGTTTTCCAAAGTGTCTACTTTCTCCGGCAACACCTTTTTACCTTCCAACATTTCTCTCACAAAATGGTATTGTACATCAATGTGCTTAGTCTTAGAATGATAAGTTGGGTTCTTTGCCAAAAATATTTCACTTTTAATGTCACAACTTATCTTCATATCTCTCTACTCAAACTTGATTCATGAACACAACCTTTGTCTCCATACTGCTTCTTTGCTTCCATGAGTGGCTTCCATGTATTCAGCTTCTGTTGTTGATAGGGCTACAACTGTTTGTCGCTTACTCATCCAGTTGATTGCTCCACCAAAATTTTTGAATAGATATCCACTGATCGACCTCCATCGATCCTGTTATCACATGAGGTTGTCAGGGGTTGTATATATTTGTTGTTAATACCTATGTATGTACCCTTGTCTCATCTCTCCCTCTCTCTTCCACACCACCAATTCCTAGAATCTTTCCCTCTGACTGATAAAGTCATTTTCCCCCTTTGTTGACTACCTGGTTTCCCTTGGTGTCTTGCCTGACCAAGTCCCGGACCGAAGTTTTTCTATTTTTTCTCGAAGAGGGACGAGATATCATCATCGTTTTGTCTCGAATTCCTGGTAATTTTGTTTCCTGAGCCCACAGCAGGTCATTCAAGTCCGTGTTCTGCACAAAAGCATCCAAACACAACATTCAAAAGTAGCCCATTTCGGGTTGGAAATACTGACAGGCGAACGGATTCAATTTCTAGCTGTAAGATCTAAGCGAGAGAAAGACGAATCGTCAGATCAACAAGATTAAGTCACGACCATCCAATTTCAATGGAGAGAAATTGATGGTGGGGATTCATTGTGGGGATCGAGATATGAATTAAAGTTTCCAAAAGTTATGATATTGCAATCGCTTAGGATCGTTGATCTTTCTAGATCAACATATCAATAGTGCATATCGATCCCACTATGACGAGCATCTTCGCATTGAGGGGATTGGAAAGTAAATTAAAGTATTTGCTATTTGTGAGCCCACAATCGCTCATGACCATTGATCTTTCAACATGGGACAAATGCCAGTTGATCTCGTACTCCAGGAGAAAGCATATAGAAGTTGAGTAAGTAAAGGACTCCGAAAGGCCCGAAGCCCAAACTCCCGAAATAAATCTCGGTCATCCAAAACAAGAGGCCACGCATCACCAGATCTCTCACTTCAGGAATTCGGCACTTCGGAGAATTGCGAGAGAAAGAAGAAGAAAAAGGCCCAAAGCCCGAACTCCCAAAATAAATATTGGTCATCCAAAACAAGAGGCCACACATCACCAGATCTCTCACTTCGAGAATTCATCACTTCGAAGGATTGTAAGAGCTATCCATTGAAAAGGCCTAAATCCTAAACTCTCGAAGTATTTGTGAGCCATTGATCTTCGTAGCAGGAAGCAGGGTCCATCGAGGAGAGGTGCATGGCAACAAAAGTAGGGCTTTCCCAGATCATATATCGTGATCAAAACAACGGCTCGCGTGTATTCGGCATGTCAAAATTGAGTGAGGATTAGTGGCTAGGAAGAAGCCTCAGAGTGCAGATCAAGCACCATGCATCCTTCTCCATTGGACGATCATGATTTACTTCGGGACTTGGGGAGTTTTTCCTTTGGGAGTTTCAGCTTCCCTATTCCCATTTTCCTCCGAAGTATTTTCTCCCAAATTCCACAGATCTATGTCATGTGTACTACTCATATCAATGGTCGTGGTTCATTTCCAAGCTTCAGCATTCATTTCAGGCTGCCATGTCACTCTGCGCTTTTATTACTCCGGGAGTTATACAAGATTGACATGNCCCCCCCCCCCCCCCCGATCTCCAAGCGATGAAAACACTTGGCACCCATCTATTATAGACATGTGGAATCCATTTAGCGCTAACACATGGCACTCATTTCAAGCATTTTTGGACATGTCTTCAGCCTATTTTTTAGTAGCACATGTCACCCCTCCATCCACAACATGTCATCATAGTGACTCCAGGCCGCCCCGTCAGCTGGGAGAAATCATCCTCTGAGAAGTGTTCTTGTTCAAGCACAAAGATTAGTGCCATCTCCATGCACAGTTTTAATGGATCCAAGAATTGGTGGGAAAATAAACTTTACCGATGGCGCTAAAGAAGAAGGGTTTCCCAGATTACGGATTTGCATCAAATCAATGATCACACTTCATTGCGGGGATGCAACTTGCTTGAGAATTAAAATTCTTGAGCAATCCCGCAATCGAAACCGTGGTATAGTAAAAGAGATATGTGGCAGAAGATGGTGAATTGTGGGTTCAAAAGCGATGTGAATCCAAACCGCCTTTGATGGCCCTGCAATCACGTGCTTATATAGCATCAAATCCAAGAGCAGCATGTGGCCGCCCCTTGGGCATTAAGCATCGTTGTGATCCCTAGGAGAAAATAGTTAATGGAAAGGAATGGTGTTTGAAACCTCGACTCACTCCATAAATAGAAGGCATGGAGGTTTTGACCGTGGAGACAGAATTGTCATCCCGAGGTACCACGATGGACGATTTTTCCTGCAGGCCCATGCTGAGTTGAGTTTGCATCTGATAGGAGGATACACGCATAGTATGACAGAAGAAGACGCAGACGAAAGGCTTTGAATGGAATGGCCAGATCACACTCCTCGTAGTTGTGGACTGATCTAAGTATAAATAGATTAGTTCAATAATTTTCTATGGTCGTCAAATGGTTGAGCAAAGCTCCCTATTTTGTAATATTTGATAACAGAGTTATTCTTTGGTTTTGTATGATACTTGATACTTTCGCATTAATAGAAGTCATCTTCTTTCATCTCATTTTTTAAACTGTGTTGAAACACTCAAGCATGGAGGATCCAGTCGAGGGTCGTAGCTGTATTCTAATGTAGGTTTGATTACAATGTTGTTGTGACTGGTTCCAGTACTTTCCCTTTGTTAGCTTCTTTCCCATTATGATGAAATTCTCATGCATGGAGGATCCAAATGATTTTTTGCACTCGCATGATAATATAGGTTTAATTATTATGTTGATGTGACATATTTCAGTATCTGAAACTTGAGTTCAAGAGTGCTCTTGAGCCTGAGTTTTTCTTTAACAAGTTGCTTGAAAGTTGGATGCCCAAAGGCAGACTTGTCCACTTTTCTCACTAATTCTTCCTTCTTCTCACCTTTAAAACTCAAATCACTGACTGAAGTTAATGAGGACCTCATTTCCCTATGCATTTATTTCCTATCTTCTGTGTTAAGTCATTCTTGTACTGAGTTTTTTCCATTTGACCTCCACTCATAAACCTACCTCCACAAACATTTTGATGGGTACTGAGCTTATCCTCTTGCAATCTGAGGATGACTCTCAATGCTAACATTCATGGCGCCATTGTCGAGGATCGAATTGAAGAAATTTAACTGGGATTGAACGACAAAGAAATTATGACTCTGAAGGTGCATCATAAATCAATACCTGGAAGATTGCAACTTGCACTTGGTGACTTCATTGTTTCAGTTGTGGTTCCCAAAGGCAAACACACAATTTCTACTCCACAGCTGCCTTTGGAAACACCTGAAGTTGACCCAGAAAATATTATCAAAAAAGGAATACCTCTCAAGAAGGACTTTCAGCTGTTGTACCAGGTGATTATGGTAATTTACTTGATTCTTCTTTTAAGACTCCAGTAGCTGCATCTAATTCTCCTTTTATACCATCTGCTGGAGTTTCTAGAAGTTTATATTTTGAAAGTCTTCCTATTGGACTCCCCCCTTCTAGTCTTCATTTGGAAGGAGAAAGTTTTGAAACTCCTGTTTCCCCTGATATTGTAAAGTGGTTTAGACCCAGATGCTTAGAATATTTTCCCACTTTGGTTTTTCCTACTCCTCCTCCTGTCAAAGTTGTTGTATCTAAAGAGGGGGAAACTTATTTTCCTTTGAATCCCATATTATTCCCCTCCAACACTCAATCGTTTCCATTCTCCTCTAGAAACACAGCTCCAAACTCACTTGTCCAAACTCTATCTCCCCTTGGTTCTACTACAGTTCACATCCCAATGGCAGGTGCTAATCCTCCTAGAAATAGAATGGATGCCATAGTGGCTTCTAGGTATGCCCCTCTTACTTTACCTCAGCTTATGAATGCCCTCCCAATTGAATATTACCTCAAGTACATGCCCAAGTTTACAGGGGAGGAAGACATAACTGCAGAAGAACACCTTTCATCCTTTTACAATTATGCCGACAATCTTAATATTGAAAATGAGGATGTCTGGATGAGAGTTTTTGTACAGAGCCTTGATGGTGAGGCTAGAAAATGGTTCAGGGACTTGGCTCCTGAATCTATTGATGGTATTGAAGCTCTGGATGATTCATTCCTGGGACATTGGGGGGACAAAAAGAATTTTCTTTATTATATCACAGAGTTTGGATCACTTAAGAGGAAAGAGAGGGAATATGTTTCAGACTTCTCGAAGAGATTTAATAAGATGTACAATAATATTCCCACTGAAATTAAGCCTACATAAACCTCTACTTAGATTACTTATGCTAGTTCTTTTGACCCTGAGTTTTGCCTCCTGTTGAGAGAAAGAAGAGCTACCTCCTTGGCCCATATGCAAGATGAAACCCTTGAAGTAGAATCCAATATATTGGTAGTTGACAATCTTAGGAGTAAGGCTAATAGAGACAGAAGAAAAGGTAGGTCTAAAGCTTCAACCTCTGGTTCCTTTACTGCCCACCCTCAAGTGGATGAGTTGAAAAAGCTGGTAAAATCGCTTTATGCAGAAATGGAGAAATTGAAATTTGAGGGAAAGTAGAGCTATAGGAACACCCAGAACACTGATAACAGGGGTATTTTCAGAAGACCCAATAATTCTCCTCGGATCATCCAAATAGATCAAAGAAATAGGGATAGGGATGATAAGAAAATACAAGATCCTCTCCAAAATAACCTTATTATTGATGAAGAAGGAGAGGAAGAAGATGCAGATCCTGAAATACATTGTCTTGGTGACACCTCTTCATCCCCTCATTTAACTCAATCTTCATATGAAGAGGCTCTCATAGGCATCCAAATAGATGAGCTGAGCAAAGGGGAAAGGACCAGTGGCAATCCAAATAGATACAACCTCAGGTCCAAGAAGAAAGAGGGAGAGCATGACATTCCTGATCATCCTAATAGAACAATGAATCATGCTAAGGATGTGGAAGCTAGTAGAAAAGAAAAAGAGGCACAAAAACCCTAGCCAATGGTTAAGAATCCTATCCCAAAAGTGAAGGATATTCTCAAGCCTCCCTCCTCTTTTAGCTTTGAAAACAAGATTCAAAATATTAAAATCCCTATACCTTTTTCAGATTTAGTCAAGAATGAAGACTTCAAAAGGTACCTTTCCAAAATGTTGCAGCCTAAACCTTCGTCTCATCCCATAGACTCAGTTAACCTTCAAGCTGAAAAAACAGTTGTCGTATTGGGGCCTTTGGTAAAGGATAGGGATGATTCCTCCCCTCTGTTCTATACATAATTGAACATTCATGATAAAGTGTTTCACAACTGCTTGATGAATTTAGGGGCATCTCACAATCTCATTCCTAATACTGTCATGGATGAGCTTGGGTTGGAGGTTACAAAAACCTACCATGACCTGTACTCATTCGATTCTAGGAAGGTCAAGTGCCTCGGGCTTATTAAAGACCTGGTTGTTTCCTTGTTCTAGTTTCCAATGAAGAGTGTGGTCTTGGATATTGTGGTGGTTGATGTTCCCCCTAAGTTTGGGATGCTCATGTCTAGATATTGAATCAAAATACTAGGGGGAACTCTGTAGATGGATATTTCATATTCCACTATTCCTATGTTTGGGGGGGAACATAGAAGGCTTTATAGGGAAGCACAACTTGCTTACATTATCAGTGGTAAAGAAAATCTGACTAACCACCCCATTTTTGCAATAGACATTGATTTAGGAACTAGTATGTTACTACTCATTGATGCTCCTCAAACACCTATTGAAATCAGAAAGCATCCCATCACCTCTTGTGAAGGCCCTCCTCCCAATACCTCTATTTGGAAAATGTTTTTTGATGGAGCCTCTTCTCGGGAAAGTGTTGGTGTTGGGGTAGTGTTCATTTCCCCTACCCAAGAGACCATATCTCTGTCTTATAAACTTGAATTTGTAACAACAAAAAATGTGGCATAATATGAGGCACTTTCTTTAAGTTTGAGGGCTGCCAAAGACATGAAAATTGAAGAACTAGCAACGTTTGGTGATGTTAAGTTGATTTTTCATCAAGTTAGAAATTTGTATCAAGATAAGCACCCCAGGTTAAGGTCCTATAGAAATGAAGTCTGGGATATGATTGACAATTTCTTCTTGGTTTTTAATATCTCATTTGTTCTAAGAGAGGATAACACTATGGCAGATTCCTTGGTTGTCTCATAAAGTAATTTCAAGGTCCCTTTGCCCCCCAAACTCAAGTATGATGTGGAAGTAAAGTATAGACCCTCTATTCCTGACAATGTCAAACATTGGAAGGTCTTTGAGGATGATATTGAGATAAAAAAGTTTCTTGAGACCATGGATGAATTTTCTGATTTTCATATTGATCAGGATCAGTATTCTGAAGAAATCCCTCATGCTGATGTTTTTCTTAATAAAATTGTTGACCATCATATTGTCCAATTGCCTAGTAACCATATTCCAAAGGGACTAGTCCCATTGGAGAGATTGTTTGACATAAATGATGTCACTGTAAAGGTTAAAGGTTCGACTGAAAATGCTGATGTGAATGAATACAATTTGGGAATAGAGGAAGACCCAAAATATGTCAAATTTTCCAGTAGTTTGTCAAAGGAGCAAAGGGATGAGTATGTCAAGATTCTGAAGGAATTTGTTGATGTGTTTTCCTGGAAATATGAAGATTTGAGAACATATGACACCAGCATCATTGAACATAAGATCCCTTTGAAATAAGAGACCAAGCCTTTTAGGTAGAAAATCAGATAGATAAATCTCGTGTTGCTGCCTATTATGGAAAAAGAAGTGAAAAAGTTTTTGGATGCCCAGATCATCATCCCTTTGAGATATTCAGAATGGGTAGCTAACCTAGTGCCTGTGAGGAAGAAAAATGGGTAAATCGAATTATGTGTTGGTTTCAGGAATTTGAACAGAAGCTCCAAAAAGGATAACTACCCCTTGCCAAAGATGGAGCAGATTTTGCAGAGAGTGATTGGTTCATCCAGGATGTCCATGATTGATGGCTTCTCTGGCTACAATCATATCTCTATCCTGCCTGAAGATAGAGAGAAGACAACCTTCACTACTCCTTGGGGTACATTCATGTATGAAAAAATTCCCTTTGAATTGATGAATGCATGAGAAACCTTCCAGCGAGCCATGGGCATTACCTTTATTGGGGAAAAATACAAATTCGTAGTCATCTATTTGGATGACATTATAGTGTTCTCAAATTATGATAAAAAACATTATCATCATTTGAAGAAGGTCTTCCTAAAATGCAAAAGGTTTGGTATCTCCCTCAATCCTAAGAAATATTTCTTTGCTATGGAGGAGGGAAAATTATTGGGGCATATTGTGTCAGCAGAAGGAGTAATAATTGATCCAAGCAGAGTAGAGGCCATCTAGGCCTTATCTTTTCCCAGATCTAAGAAAGAGGTTCAGTCTTTCTTGGGTAAAATCAATTTTTTGAGGAGGTTCATTTCTAATTCTATTGATTTGGTTAAGCACATTACAACCATGCTTAGAAAGGGGAATGAAGTGAAATGGACTGTTGAGTCTAGAAATTCTTTCAACCAAATCAAGAGGGCTTTGACTAAAGCACATGTGCTCATCAACCCTAACTATTCTTTATGATATTTTATTTTGCCTCATCTGATACATTGGCTATTGTTTTGCTACAGAGAAATACAAAGGGGTTAGAGCAACCTACTTCCTTTTTCAGCAGAGCACTAAGGGATGCAAAAATGAGATATGATATTATGGAGAAGTAGGCTTATGCTTTGGTCAAATCCCTCAAGGATTTCAGAGTATATGTTCTGCATTCAAATATTGTTTCATATGTCCCTTCAGCCTCAGTAAAAGAGATAATGATCCAGCTTGACATACATGGGAAGAGAAGCAAATGGATTGCTAAAATTCTAGAATTTGACCTTGAAATAAAGCCGACTAAATTGGTGAAAGGCCAAGGTTTGGCCAAGTTGTTGGTTGAATAAACCTGCGAGGCTTTAGGGGTTAATTTCGTGAACATAAAATCAGAAAATCATCAAGTTGAGATTGCTAATAAAAGCTATCATGTCATCCTCAACCTGACAGGATGCACCTGGTATAAAGACATCATATATTTTCTGCAGAGGTTGAGGCCTCTTGATGGTCTGGACAAGAACAAGGTAAGAACTTTGAAACTCAAAGCAGTCAAATATTGTCTGATTGATCGGGTGTTGTACTGGAAGGATCCCCTTGGGGTCCTTTTGAGATGTCTGGATCCACAAGAGGCCCAAAAGGATATATTGATTTCCATGATAGCTTATGTGGGGGCCATCATTTTTGGAGGACCACACCTTATAAGATCCTCAGAGCTAGGTATTTATTCCCTAGCCTTTTTACCGATGTTTTTGCAAAGATTAGATCTTGTGTCAAATGCCAATTTTTTTTTGGAAAGAAACAACTCAAATCTTTTCCTTTGAGACCTGTGGTGGTTTCTAGACCTTTGCAGCAGTGGGGTCTTGACTTCATTGGAGAAATCGATCCAGCCTCAAGTGGTCAACACAGGTGGATTTTGATTGCCACTGATTATTTCAACAAATGGATAGAAGCCATTCCTACAAGGAATACCTCCCACAAGGTAATCATTAGCTTCCTTGAAGATATCGTTTCCAGATTTGGTTGTCCGAGAAGGATTGTTACTGACAATGTTGTCTCCTTCAAAGATGAACCATTAATCAATTTTTGTAAGCAGTATGGGATTAAATTAAGCCATTCTACTCCCTAATACCCCCAAGGAAATGGTTTAGAAGATTCCTCTAACAAGAGCATCATAAAGATCATCAAGAAATTGTTAGAAGACAACAAGAAAGCTTGGGACTCAAAGATTAAATTTGCCTTATGGGCAGATAGAGTTACAACAAAAAGGTCACTTGGAATTTCCCCTTTTCATCTTGTGTATGGGATTGAGGCTATTTTTCCTACTCAAATCGCCTTACCTATGAAGAAGTTCCTCCAGGACTACCAAGGATAACCTGATGATATGGTCAGGAGGATACTACAGCTGATAGAAGTACAACAGACCAGGGAGAAGTTGCTTGATAAAGCGCAGGATCATCAGCAGAAGATAAAATGAGCCTTTGACAAGAGGGAAAGCAAGGAATATTTCCAGCTGGGGGATCTGGTGCTCAAGTGGGATACCCCCAAGCAAGACAAAGGAAAACATGGTAAATTCAAAGCCTTATGGATTGGTCCCTTCAAGATTTCTAAGGTATTTTCAAAAAACACTTATAAATTGTAGAACTTGGAGAACTCTGAAGTTTTTGGTGGCCATCAATGGTCACTTTCTAAAAAAGTATTTTGTTTAATCTGTGATTGGAACTCCACCATTTTAATCACTTCCTTTTTATTTCTATTTTGAATAAGAGACTCCATGACCCAAAGCTAAGGCACTGAAACTACGCGTTCTTAGAAGCTCACAAGGAGCATGCCATCCCCTATGGAGCCAATGTTATCACATGAGGTTGTTCTGGGTCGTATATGTTTGTTGTTAATACCTATGTCTGTACCCTTGTCTCATCTCTCCCTCTCTCTTCTGCACCACCAAGTTCTAGAATCTTTACCTCTGACTGATAAAGTCATTTCCCCCCTTTGTTGATGACCTGGTTTCCCTTGGTGTCATGCCTCACCAAGTCCTGGCCTGAAACTTTTCTATTTTTTCTCGAAGAGGGACGAGCTCTCATCATCGTTTTGTCTAGAATTACAGGTCATTTGTTGCCTGAGCCCATAGAAGGTCGTCCAAGTCCGTGGTCTACATAGAAGCGTCCAAACGCAACATTTAAAAGCATCCCATTTCGAGTTGGAAATACTTACATGCGAACGAATTCCATTTTCAGCTGTAAGATCTGAGCGAGAGAAAGACCAGACGTCAGATCAACAAGATTAAGTCGCGACCATCAAATTTCACTAGAGAGAAATCAACGGTGGGGAGTCATTGCGGAAATCAGGATACAAATTAAATTTTCCACAAGTTGTGAGCCCGCAATTTCTCAGGATCATTGATCTTGCTAGATCAACGGATCAGCAATGCATATCGATCCCGCTATGATGAGAATATTTGCATTGCGAGGATTGGAAAGGAAATTAAAGTATTTGTTATTTGTGAGTCTGCAATCGCTCATGGCCATTGATCTTTAAATAGGGGACACATGTCAGGCGATCTCATACTCCAAGAGAAAGAAAGCAGAAGTTTAGTAAGTAAAGGTCTCCCGAAGGCCCAAAGCCTGAACTCCTGAAATAAATCTCGGTTGTCCAAAACAAGAGGCTACGCATCACTAGATATCTCACTTCGAGAATTCGACACTTCGAAGAATTGTGCGAGAAAGAAGAAAAAAAAGGCTCGAAGCCTGAACTCCCAAAATAAATCTCGGTCCTCCAAAACAAGAGGCCACGTGTCACCATATCTCTCACTTCGGGAATTCGATACTTCGGAGGATTGTAAGAGTTATGCATTGAAAATGCCTGAAGCCTGAAATCCCAAATTATTTTTGAGCCATTGATCTTCGCAGTAGGAAGCGGGATCCATCCAAGAGAGATGTGTGGCAACAAATGTAGGGCTTTCCCAGATCGTAGATCATGATCAGAACAATGGCTCGCGTGCATTCGGCATGTCGAAATTGTGTGAGGATTAGTGTCTAGGGATAAGCCTTGGAGTTCATATCAAGCACCATGCATCTTTCTCCATTGGATGATCATGATTTACTTCGAGACTTTGAGAGTTTTTCCTTCAGGAGTTTCAGCTTCCCCGTTCCCATTTTCCTCCAAAGTATTTTCTCCCGAAGCCCATAGATCTATGTCACGTGTCCTCCTCAGATCAATGATCATGGTTTGTTTCCAAGCTTCAACATTCATTTTAGGATGCCATGTCACCCTAGGCTTGTATTACTACAGGAGTTATATAATATCTACATGTCCCCCCCCCCGGAGCTCCAAGCGTCGAATACACTTGGCACCCATCTGTTATAGACATGTGGCATCCATCTAGAGCTGACACATGACACTCATTTCAAGCATTTTTGGACATGTCTTCAACCTAATTTCGAGTAGCACATGTCACCCCTCCGTCCGCGACATGTCAGCATAGTGACATCAAGATGCCCCATCAGCTGCGGGAGATCATCCTCTAAGAAGTGTTCTTGTTCAAGCGCAAATATCAGCGCGATCTCCATGCACAGTTTTAATGGATCCAATAATTGGTGGGCGAATAAAATTTAGCGGTGGCGCTAAAGAAGCAGGGTTTCCCAGATTACGAATTTGCATCAAATCAACAATCACATTTGATTGCGGGGACATAACTTCCTCGAGCGTTAAAATTATTGAGTGGTCCCACAATCAAAACCGTGGTATAGTAAAAGAGCTACGTGGCAAAAGATGGTGAATTGCAGGCTCAAAAGAGGTGTGAATTTGTTGGCCCTCGACCAAGTTTTGAGGAAACCTTGGTCAGATTTGGACCACTTTTGTACCTCGACACATTGTTCGAAGAAGGAGCACCTAGGCAGAGTTGAGATCGCGGATCTCACTTATTTTGCGGGCTATGTGGACCCAACAAAGGGTTCTTTAGGGTTTTTGTAATGGGTTATGGGATGTTGACCCATGGGTTCCCCCATGATTAGGCCTTATTGTAAGGGATTGTAAAAGTATAAATAAGTAAGAATGTATTGTAGAAGAATAGTGGGAAGTGGCTAAGTGAAAGTAGTTCAATTGGCTTTGTGCTTGATAGAGAGTGGATCTGTTCCTTGACCTAGTTTTGGAAGGAGGATCTGGTGCTCAGTGCGCATATCTCCTATCTGGTGTGAATCTCAACTCTGTGGCTTAGTGCACAGGAGTGAATGAATGTAATATTCGAGCACATAATAAATAATGTGAAGCGGTTGGTGGACGTAGCCCCACACTGGGGTGAACCACGTATATCTTGTGTCTTTGGTTTTTTTTGTGATGTGTTGTTTATGTTATGGATATGATCAGTGCTTTGATTATTATGTATGATAGATAGATATGTTACTGCTTAAGTGCTTTAATTTTGTTAAGGGTAAATGAATGTTAGATCTACTCAGTTCTAAGTGCTCATGATATATAATCATTTATGGTTACTACACTAGATCTATATTTGGGTATGTTCTGCGATAAATATAATGAGCTAATGCATCTCACCCTCTAAGTGTTAATAGAATACTTTGTGAAGTGTTGTTATCACAGATCTGTGTCCCATCTAGGTTACAGACACTTGTGTCTTGTAACCCCCCCTGCTTCTACCTTGGGTGAGACCTCTCCTGCTTCGTAGGTGTTGCTGAAAGGGTCGGTAGTCGGGGTTTTGCTGGTGCGTTGTTAAGCGTTGAACCCTGGGTTTGCCCTGTGCCAACAAATGGTTCTATTGTCGGGACCTGAAACTGTTATTGTTGGGAATTGAAGTAAAGAAAAGAGAAGCTATGTGTTTAATATGTTGTTGAAGTGCACAGTACCCTACTAGACTTGCGAAGCTTTGTGCTAAGAAAGAAATCTGATCTGAAGTAAAGAGGTAAGATCTTAAAAGAGGTAAATCTTTGTTCTTTGACAAGAGTAAGATAGGTGAATTTTTTTTTTTAAAAGCATGAATTTAAGTATGTTTAATAGATTTTGTCCTAGTCTGAAGGCTAGGGCGTAGTTGAAAGAAAGAATTGATCTAAGTAAATTTAATAGAAATGAAGAAAGATATGTCATTCCTATTCATAGAAAGAGTTTTTGGACTAATAAGTGGATGCAGGAACCTAGAAATATTTTTTGCGGATTGCAGATCCAACACTATGATCCTAGTGCGCAGTACACAAGAGGTTGGGGAACACATAAGAGAAAAATAGGATTGGCATTCTGCTACAATTGCATAAGACTGAGATATCTTGCTAAGTAATTCCCTGGCGCTAACCCTATTTGTCTTTATTGTAAGATTGTTGGTCATGAGGTTGAGCATTGTCCAAAGATGATTGCTAAAGTTGAAAGGATGAACATGAGACAAGAAAACTATGAAGGGAGTCAAGGGACTAAGAGCATGTTAGAAAGTCATAAAGAGAAAGAACCAGAGGAAGTTCAGACTACATTAGTATAGTTGAAAGAAATGATGGATGTTCACAAAGATGTCATTTTACCAGAGATCCTGAAAGTAAAACAATGCATAAGTGAAAGAATAGAAGACTTCGACATAGACTGTGTCTTGGATGAGGAAACACAAGTGAATATTATGACAGAAGGAACTTAGAAAATTTTGGGAAAGTCTATTGTGATACCTTCGTTGGGAAGAATAGGCTTATTTAAGGGAAAGATGATAACCCTATGTGGAAGAGTTACTAATATGCCTATTATTGTTCATGGAACATCGATTGACTAGGAATTTGAAGTCATTAAGTTTATTGAGGAAAATGCCCCTTTACCACTTTTATTAGGTAAGCCTTGGATTGAGAAGGATCAAATCAGAAGGAAAGTAGAGGAAGAATCTACAGAAAAGAAAAAGAAAGAACTAAGGGATTTCATATCTAGAAAAGTAGACCGACTAATAGAAGAACGAGAGGATAAGTCGAAGAAACAAAACAAAGTAACAACGCGGGAGGAAAAAAAAGAAAAAGAATTAGCTATCAAGGTTGAAAGAATTCAAAAATATTTGAAGGACCTACCTATGCAAGAAAGAAGTATTTCCACTCAGGATGTGTTAAGAAAAGGGATATTACCTTTAGACCCTTTGAGGGAACCTCAACAGTACGAAGCCACTGCACTAGGAGAAGATAAGAATAATAATGGAAAGAGGATTCTAGAAATAGTTAGAGATGCACAGATCACAGGGAAGAAGGCAAGGAAGCACAATAAAAAGAAGGCTAAGTTGGAAAAGCTACAAGAAGCTATAGAGACCAGATCGAAGACTTTGCAGAATGGAACCTCCCGGGAGGGCAGGTTCGCAAGATTTGAACCTTGCTGGAACAATAGGACCGCATAGAATGGGACTTTTCCCTAGAAAAGTTATATGACCATTGGAGGTGCCCCGACCATTAGAACGATGCTCCAAAATAGCTAGAAAATGAATTTATGGGCTAATGGACCACTTTTGGACGTTGAGACCGTGCCATAATGAACCGATTCACATTAAAGGAAGCATTCCTGGCCGTTGGAAGAATTCATTATGATGCCCTGCTTATTTAACTCATTGGTCGTTGCGCCAGGACCACTTTTTTCCCCCCATGATTGACTGAGATAAACAGAGAATTTTCCAAGTGTCAAGCTATGTCATCTGAAGCTAGACATCGCCATCCATTTTTCTACCCCACCTGTCTATTCGTCTACCCCAACCGGTTTGTTTAAAAGTTAGAATGTCGGGCGAACCAAGTGAATTAGAGAAGTTTTTCGAGGAGGTCCTTAGGAAGCTAATGGTCGACAGACTGATATCTGAAGGTGTCCAGGCATCATCGTCTAGGGGACTGTAGGCATCCCCTTCGAATGGACGTCATTCTGGTCGTGTCAACCCCGGAACTAAACAATGAAGTAAGCACCGCAGGGACCTGGCTAATGCGAAGCAAATCACGTCAATCCTACCCTAGTATATCCCACCTTTGGCTAGCACTGTTAACTGCGACAACATTCCCCGATATTATGAGTACATTGTGTTCATTGCGTACATTCTGAAAGGAATAAGCGTAGTCGGGAGCTAGTTAGGACAGATCCTGCTACTGAAGAACAATGACTTCAATTTAGGTGACAAAAACCACTACACCATGTTTGTGCAGCATTGCTATCTCACAAAGGCAACTGGTAAGAAGCCTCACCTCATCTCACATCCATGGATTAAAGAGTTGGCACAGTCCACCGTGTTGAATGTGATGAACATCCCCCATTTTGGCCTCCACCAGGAGGTTAACACTTGCGTTAAAATCCTCCTGTCATGCTATCATGGCGGTCACCTGTGGCTCGATCGAAGGATTACTGTGGATCCGGTGTTGATCCACCACATTACAGGCTTGAGTGTGACGGGCCCTGACCCTCAACAGTTTTATCCAAGGAAGGATTCAGACCGCTCCCTAACACAGCGCATCAAGGAAGCTCACGGAGAAGTCGAAAAAGGAAAGCAAGGTTAAAAGGTAGCCTCTATACAGGATTGTGTAGTGCACCTCGCCTGCCAACTCATAGTTGGAAAGCTCGTAAGGAAGAACCACCCCAAACATGTCACCAGGTTCGTGGTGGACCTCGCAGGAAAATGTGTGGAGAGCATGCAGATGAACCGGGCGAACTACTTCGTGAATGGGCTGGAGAAGGATTGTTGTGAAGCCCAGGAATTGGGATATGAATTCCACTATAGTTGGTTGATCATATTGATCACATTTGTCGCTTGGAAAATTCCTGAAGGAGACACCTTCTCAGAGATTGAACCCTCGGAGCCGTTGGTCGCTCGGTTTTCAACCTTGTGGTACACCAACGGCATGACGAAGCAGTGGTAGTCCAACGCTGTGTTTCATGCATACTATCAACAATTGAAGGCTTCCATCGAATCATCCTCGCGCATGACACCGTGCACCCTTCACCAGTACAGACCAATAGAAAATTTCCACGCAGATCTGCATTTCATCTACATCACTACGTACAGAGACGAGAAACATGAAGAGTTATAGTTGTACTACAAGCTAACAGATGAAGACATGGAGAAAATTACAAAGGAGTAGCCGAAGGAATTTCTAGTACCTATCGTTGATGCAGAACTCTTCGACACTGACACCATAGGAAGCCCCATAGTGACAAGAGTTGAGCATGTCGGGCAGTTCAGTGGGACGAAGAAGAAGAAAAATATGGAGAAATTCCAGGATATAGAGATTGATGAAGAGGACAATGCCTCTGAAGATAACGGGTCTGGCTCGCTCAAAGGAGGAGGAGAAGATGAAGTAGAAGGACAGGGAGGAGAGGATGAATGAGAAGAAGAACAAGGAGGAGGCGAAGCTACACCACCTATATATCCCCCTACTGGAATAGTAACACCACAGAAGAGGAATGTTTCTCCAAAGAAACCCTTAGCATGGAAGACGATGTGCGCTAATAAGCCCCAGTTAGACGCCACGCTCATGGAGGAAGATATCAGTCTAGTCTGCAGATCTATGGAGGACGCTTCCGAGGAAATCTTGTAGAGATATGGAGAAAAGAAGGGATATTTATATGGAAGGGTCGAGAAGGAATTGAAAGAAGTACAACAAGTTATTTGTTTGGCCCGCGCAATACCTACTATGCTTTCCTCGACTGCGGAATTGGGGGATGAACCAGACCAATTGAGAAGACTAGAGGATGCAAAAGAATCTCAACTTCAGAAAGTCCAGGAAGAGAAGGAGAAGGCTACAGAAGCCTTAAAACAGGAGAAAGATGGAGTCCTAGAACAATTAAGAGGAGCGTAGGACAAGATAGAAGCCCTGGAAAGTGAGAAAGAAGAGCTTCAGGCAAAGCTCCAGGAGGAAAAATCCCAGCTACAGAGAGAAAAGGAGCAGTTCCTCGCAAAGCGGGCCATGGTCAAAGAATTTGTGAGTAAATCATGTCACTATGTGCTAGGCTTGACACAGGAGGAGCAAGATTTGGTCGAGGTTCAAGTAGTGAAGCTCGCTGAGACCCTCTAGCAGCTTCAAGCCAGGATAGCAAATTTAGAGGCCCAAATAGTACCAAGAACCCCGCAGGAGGTGCGTGACCAAAGGGAGGAGACCACTAAGAACACACTAATAATGATAAGAACCCTCACCTTAGAATGAAACCAGTTGAGGGATAGAAGTACACAGACATATGAATGCCTTGCCGAGGATCCAGAGCTAAGAAAGTTGGAAGCGTAGTTACAGGAGGTGCAGTAGTAGGAATTCTCTGTGCAGGCACAGATGAAGCTACTCACCATAGTTGAAAGAATGAAAAGATATCAGGAGCAGCGCGCAATACAACAACAAATCACTGCCCTCTGGGGAAAGGTAATGGAAGTTACGCAAACGCTACAAACTATGCAGGATGAAGCCTGCAAGGTGTTCGAAGAAATTGATGGACAGGGCTCGCAATTGGACCAAGTGGTTGCATCATTAGAACAATGGCTGGAAGGGCTTGTTATAGAGAAGATGATCCAGGAGCTTGTTGAGCAGGAGGCTCAGGTGAAGCATCAAGTTGAGGCATCCTGAGTTAATCTCGAGGCCTTCGAAGCAGCATTGTCCAGACCTGAGTGACTTGGGACGAGTCCCAGGTGAATGTTGGGGGCCTGTTGGCCCTCGACCAAGTTTTGAGGAAATCTTGGTTAGATTTGGACCACTTTTGGACCTTGACACATTGTTCGAAGAAGGAGCACCTAGGCATAGCTGATATTGCGGATCTCACTTATTTTGCGGGCTATGTGGACCCAGCAAGGGGTTCTTTAGGGTTTTTGTAATGGGTTATGGGATGTTGTCCCAAGGGTTCCCCCATGATTAGGCCTTATTGTAAGAGATTGTAAAAGTATAAATAAGTAATAATGTATTGTAGAAGAGTAGTGGGAAGTGGCTAAGTGCAAGTAGTTTGATTGTCTTTGTGCCTTATAGAGAGTGGCTCTATGCCTTGACCTAGTTTTGGAAGGAGGATTGTTGAGATGAGTTTGCGTTTGACAGGAGGATACACGCATAGTCTGACAGAAGAAGGCACAGACGAAAGGCTTTGAATGAAATGGCCAGATCACACTCCTGGTAGTTGTGGATTGATTTGAGTATAAATAGATCAATGTAATATTTTTCTATGGTCGTCAAATGGTTGAGAAGAGCTCCCTATTTTGTAATATTGGATAACAGAGTTGTTCTTTGGTTTTGTATGATACTTGATACTTTCTCATTAATAGAAGTTAGCTTCTTTCATCTCATTGTTTAAACTATGCTGAAACACTCGGGCATGGAGGATCCAGTTGAGGATCGTAGTTGTATTGTAATGTAGGTTTGATTACAATGTTGTTGTGACCGGTTCCAGTAATTTCCCCTTGTTATCTTCCTTCCCCTTCTATTGAAATCATCATACATGGAGGATCTAGATGAGTTTTTGTAGTCATATGATAATGTAGGTTTGATTATTATGTTATTGTGACATATTTTAGTATCCAAAACTTGAGTTCAAGAGTGCTCTTGAGCCAGAGTTTTTCTTCAACAAGATGCTTGAAAGTCGGATTCCCAAAGGCAGACTTGTCCACATTTCTCACTAATTCTTCCTCCTGCTCACCTTTAAAACTCAAATCACTGACTGAAGTTAATGAGGACATCATTTCCCTATGCATTGCTTGCCCAGTTTCTATGTTAAATCATTCTTGTACTGATTTTTGTCCATTTGAACTCCACTCATAAACTTACCTTCACAAACATTTTGATAGGTACTGGGCTTATCCTCTTGCAATATGAGGATGACTCTCAGTGCTAACAGATCCAGATCTCCAAACGAGTCGACGTCGACAAAGCCATGATCATTTAATTCATTATCGCCTCCAAGGTTTCCTTGATAGCATATAGCATAGTATTTTTTGCCACACCAATACATGAATACTCTTTTGACAACTGTCTAGTGCTCCTTCCTAGGTGTCAACATGTATCTTCTCAACACTCCCACTGCATGGGAAATGTTTGGTCGAGTGTAGACCATCACATACATTAGACTACCAACAACACTTGCATAGGGAACATGTGCCATGTCCTCTATTTCCTTCTCTGTTCTTGGACACTATTCAGCAGTTAGTCTTTCTCCCACAGGAATTGGCACCTTCACAAGTTTTCAATCCTGCATTTTGAAACGTTTCAAAATTGTTTCAATATACTTCGTTTGGTTCAACCAGCTCTTTCTAGTTATTTGGTCACTCTTAATATCCATTCCCATAATTAAGTTTGTTGCACTGAGATCCTTCATGTAGAACTTGGAGGATAGTTTCTTCTTCACCTCTTTTATTGTGTTCATGTTGTTTCCAATCAACACCATGTCATCGACATACAATGCTACATATATGAAACGCCCACCTTCTTCTTTAGAATATATGCAGTGATCAAATTTGCATCTCACAAACTGCAAACTAAGGATGTATGTGTCAAAATTTTGGTACCACATCCTCGATGATTTCTTTAGACCATAAAGGAATATTTTTAGTTTGCACACCAAATATTTCTTTCCCTTTACTACAAATCCTTCACTTTGTTTCATGTAGATTTCATCTTCCAAGTCCGCGTGTAGGAACGTTGTCTTCACATCCATCTGTTCTATCTCTAGATCAAATGTTGCATCCAGAGACATTAATACTTTAGTAGAAGTTAATTTTGAGATAGGGGAAAAAATATCACTAAAGTCATCTCCTTTGACTTGGGAATATCCTTTCTCTACTGGTCGAGCTTTAAATTTCTCAACTTCACCTACTTCATTCATATTCTTCTTGAATACCCATTTTCTACTGACAAGATTTCTTCCACTAGGTAATTTGACTAAGTTCCATGTCTCATTCTTGTGCAAGGATTCCATCTCTTCGACCATGGCGTCCTTCCATAGTTTTCCCTCTACAGAGTCGACTACCTCCCCGACCGACTTGGGATCATCGCCGGTGGTAGTTAACAAAAATGTGGAACAAAAGTCGAGTGGACTATACCTTTCAACTAGTTTTCTTATTCTTTATGACCTCCTTACAACTGAGGTCAGTGGTTCCACCTCTCCTTTTGATTCAATCGACTCATCTGCATCATATTCTTCATTCCTTAGTTCAAACCACACCTTCTCTGGATTATTCTAAGTCTGAATGATTTCTTCGGGATCATACTTACTTTCGAATTCTTTGAAGACCACTTCTCGACTATACATTGTTTTCCTTGATGCGGGATCCCAAAGATTATATCATTTCATTCCTTCTTTGTATCCAATGAAAATACACTTGATTGCCTTCTTGTCCAGCTTGCTCCTCTTTTCCTTGGGAACATGCACAAATGCATCACAACCAAATACTTTGAGATGTGAAACTGAAGGATTATTACCCGACCATACCTCATGTGGAGTCGTTTCGACTAGCGCCAACGAAGGAGACATATTCAACATGTATTTTTCAGTGTCGACTACCTCCACCTAGAATTCATGTGTGAGCCCAGCACCACTGAGCATGCTCCTTTCCTTGTCCATTAATGTTCTATTCATTCTCTCAGCAACACCATTTTGTTGTGGGGTATATGGTGTGGTATTTTGGCATGCTATGCCACACTTATTATAGAACTGATCAAATTATTTTCCACAGAATTCACCACCCTTATTAGTTCTCAGCATATTAATCCTCTTATCTGTCTGGTTTTCTACAAGATATTTAAACTCTTTGAATTTGTCGAAAACATATGACTTATTCCTCGCGAAATATATACATGCCTTCCTAGATAAATAATCTATGAAGGAGACATAATACAAGGATACAACAAGTGAAGGCACTGAAATAGGGCCAAATACATCACTATGAACCAACTCTAGAATCATATTTTCCCTTGTCTCTCCAGATAGGAACCTCACCTGACTTTGTTTTCCATATATACAATGTTCACAAAATTCGAATTCTAAATTACATGCAGAAAATTCTTCAACCATACCTTTGTTATGCATAGCTCAAAGTCCTTTTTCTCCTATGTGTCCCATCCTCTCATGCCATAGCATGGTTGGGTTGAATTTATGATGACTTGTCGAGTCGTTTTGAATCAACTCATCCTGAGTCAAGTTGAGTCGAGTCGAAGTTGAGTCGAATTCAGGAACAACGATGTTGTTTCATCCAGTTGAGTTGACACTCCCTAGTAAATTGTATAGGGTTCCAATCCTAACTCCTTTCATTAAAACCATTGCACCTCTGACCATATTGCACAAATCCTTCTGAAATAGAGTGTGCACCCTTGCATCACTCATCTTGCTGACATATATCATATTTCTTGCCAAACCTAGATAGTGTAGCACACCTGGAAGGGTTATAATCCTCCCATCCTGCAGTATCAGTCGAACTCTTCCTCATCTGACAACTTTGGTTATCAAGTCATCCCCAAAGAACAAATCTCTTCCTTCATATCATTCATATTCACAGAACCATTCTCTATGTGGCGTCATATGATAAGATTCTCCTAAGTCAATCAACCAAACATCTTGATCTGACTGTGTACTAGTTGATGCCAAGTACACATCGCCTCCCTTATATGGAGTCATCTTTCTTTCATTCGACTGCTTCTCGTTGGATCCCATACTATCTTCCATTGCCTTCGACTTGCAGTCCCTTTTGTAATTCCCAACTTTACTACATTTCCAACACCTTCTTCTCGACTAAACTGGGGATTTAGATCTACCCTTTGACTTACACATTCTACTAGATAATTTACCTTTATCTCTGTCAAATGGTAGACCTCAGACCACAAAAGCATCTTTGTTCGATCCTTTCATGTTCTTCCTTCTCATTTATTATGACAGAAGAGATGCAACCACATCTTATAGCGCTAATGTGGTTTTATTACTCCCTATAGCCACGACTAAGCTATCTCAGAAGTTTGGAAAAGAAAATAACAGAATAATACATTTCTCCTCCTCGGTGATTTTAATATCCATAGAAGATAACTGACTTATAATGGTATTAATTGCATTTAAATGCTCAGTCACCGAACTGCCTTCACTCATCCTCAGAAGATACAGTTTATTTCCTAGAAACAACTTATTACCATGGATTTCGACTCGTACAAGCTCCCCAAATTGTCCCATAGATTCTTGGTTGAATCTTCACCCGAGACATTCAATAGTATCAAATCGTACACATTTCTCTTCTCTCGATTTTCTCCCATTATTCCGTCAACACACCTGTCGGCATGGTACCTGGACATATTGTTGTCCATTGTTCTCGATCTACAAGGATATATTCAATTTTAAGATTCCAAAGCTCAAAATTCTGGCCATTGGATTTTTCAATCTCTATTCTCGAGTTGCTCGTCATTCTTTAACACAATTCTTTAAAGATTTCTAACTTATGATTCTTATTGAACCTAGGGTTTATATCAGCTCCAAGGTTTTTAAACCAAGCTATGATACCACATGTTAGGAAATGAGGAACACTTCCACGCAAAACCTAGCAGAAGAGAGGAAGACAGATTTAATCAAGAAAGTAAATGACAAAACAAACACACATTACATAGAGATTTTACCTTGGAAATCCAAACCAGGAAAACCAACATTCCTTGAGCATTCTTCTCTTTTTTTGTCTTATTCCTCCAAAATAATATGTTACATGTCTAACCTCGGTCCACACCTAAGACACAATTGACATCATACCCTCTTTCTTTACACAACAACAACCCTGTATCCGATCCGATGTACATCTACATGACCAACAACCTCTACGATTATTGATTATTGGAAATTATCCATTCATCATATTTTATTATCCTTTATAGTATTACAACACACCTTCTTTATAAGCTTTACAGTAGAAAAAAACTTAAGGAAAAGGAACCCAAAAACAGTTACAGATCTGTGCAGATCATTGGCTACAAATACGGCGAATCTCGGGATTTAGTTACATTCGACTACCAAGTCAGATTATCAGTCAACTACCATTCGACCTTCATTCGGTCTTCATTTGGTTGCCACACGCCCATATATCAACCTATTTTTTATTGACCTCTTCAACTTCGTCTTTACCCGGTCGAACCACTCGACCTTCGACTTGTTATCGATTCCTTCGACTTCCTCTTTACCCGGTCGAACCACCTCAACCTTCGACTTTGACTGTCAGTCGATCCACTTCGACTAGACTTTCACTGCAAAGAATATAAATACCCAACAACAAGGGAGCTAGTTGCATATCATCTAGTCCCTGCCATGTTGAATAATTGTAGTATTTTCAGGAGCATATTAAATTCAAATAAAATGACGGTTTTAAACTCCCAATTATTAAATGGGATTAAACTCCACACTCACAAATGAATGGCCTCATTAAGCTTCTTGTCAGAGGCAAAGAATTCGTTCAACATTATGGATAGGAGGTATGTAGAACCAAATAAGTTGTTCAGATCTTCTCTTCTTCCGTTTTTAACACATGGGAACTTTGTATGATCTCCTCCGCCTCTTGTAAAATCGTTGCAAATTCTACCCTTTCCTGAAGATCCACATTGGACAGATTCCAACATTCAATTTTTTTTCTTTTTCATGCAATTGCTAAAATCTCATGGAACTTATAGACTCTAGGGATACCATGAAATATTGCTCTGCATCTCCTACACTTGCACTTGAAACCCAGTTCTTGCATTTGTCTTGGTTCCATTACAAAATAAAAAAATTTGAAAGGAAAAACAAATCATTAGAATGTTTATACAACACAGAAAAAACAAATCATTAGAATGTTTATACAACACAAAAAAACCAAAATGATTGTCCTATCATTAGATCAACTTCTACCCCACTAATTTATATTTTGAGCCACGAATCACATGTTATACTTCGAGCATCTTTGGTCATTAGATGTGCTTATCCCTGGAGAAACACTTTGAGCATTATTTGGCCATTAGATGTGTTTATCCCTGGACAAACATTTAACTCGAAACAAATGTAAGCCGTTAGATCGAGTAATTCTCAACCATATGAGTTTTCATGTCAATCAACTCGTGACCGGAAATGGATATTGATCATTGGATTTGTCTTTTGCTATTCATTTGATATTTCAGATGCAATAGACACCACTAACGTTCAAGCAACATTTGACCCCAAATAAATATCAACCACCAGATCCATCGATCATGGGCCATCTGATATTTCAGATGAATAAAAACATAATTTCGAATCTCTCTACAAAATACCCTCCATAAGTATTATTAAAAAAAATTAACCATCCATCCAAACCATAAATTTAAAATTTTATTTACATATGTAATTCTACATAAAATTTTCCATAGTAATTGAAAATCAATTATAAGCTTTGAAATAAAAAAATGAGAAGAATGATTAAACCCAATATAAGTTACAACATCTTGCTCCAACTAGGAAGCATGACTCGTCACTTACATGAAGAACCCAGACTATTCCTTCAATCATCATCGGTTATGGAGTCATTACATGATCACAATTATTACATATAATGAATAGCCCATGTGAAGCTTCATTTTGTCAATGTATGCATAACACCAGACATGTAGTTTATTTCTCTTTATGTAGAATTCATCTCTATAAATGTGTCTATGTGAGATACCCTGACCTCAAAATATCTTCATGTTTGTTAATATTTTTCCTCGGCTTTTATGAATATAACAAAGTGCTTTACATTCGATATAACAATTTTCTTTCCTCCATTGTGTATTATACTCTCGTGTCTTCGATGCATGCTTATTTTTTTTTTTATGAAAGTTCAAATGTTTTCTATACACAACAATAAGACATTAAATACATATCAATCATATAAAAGAATGCCATATCTTGATTCAGATTCCTTTATTTTATATTTTTCATATGCACTTGTATATACTCATTCAATCGAACTTGCAACAAAATAAATATACACATCTTTTTATTATAATTTACGTGCAGGTATGAATGAAATTGCATTCATTGTGTAATGTTTATTAAACTCAATACATGTTGTATGACATCTATACTTATAAATATATACATTTTCCTTTTTATAATTTTAAAATTTATTGTTTATTTGTTTAAATATTTTGAGTTTAAGACAAAGAAATCTATCTTCTAAATCTATATTAGTTATGTTATCATATCTTAGTGAAATAATGTAGCTATGTATAAATATATGCAGGATAAGGTTTTTTTAGCTATCCATTGTACTATTATAATAATAAACTCACTTCAAGTGTATTAATCCTAGGTTTATAATAATAAAATACATATTAGTGAGTAGGTGTCGTTATGATGGTTTGATATGGACAATTTAACTCGTAACATTCTTCTCTTCCACACGGAGCATTTTAGGAAGCGATGGATGCAACCTAGGTTACTAGGTGATGGACAGTCCACACAGAGCATTGTAGGCAATGATGGATGTAACATGGGTTACTAAGTGATGGACAAGAACAACACACCCGGGCCTACGACAGCCCCGACAAGCCTAGCCAAAGCCATAAGTAGGAATCTCAATCTCAATCTTAGCAAGGTAAATACACATGTTTCTCCTTTACGTAAGAGTCTAGAAGGGATGCTTCATAACCTGTGCAACCTCGTTGGCCTCAACCAGATTGTCAAACTCAGCTTGCACATTCTTCATGCCACGGATCTTTTCAAGAATCTGGTGGCCTTATTGTAGCCTCCCATGCTTCACCAGGTCGTTTGATGTTTCCCGTAGATAATAGCCAGCAATGGACATCAAAAGGGAGAGAATGATGTCCAAGCCTAAATAAAAACACATGCCTCATGGATGAATTTTGTTTATGAAGTAATTTCTGACATTTACGACGAAGATGTTGAGACAAGTCGTCAGCTAGAAGAAATTGTTTTCCCTGCCTCGAACCTTTTCCAGTGTCATTTCTGAGAGATACAACGATACTGACTATAAAATGAAATAGTAAATTCATTAGGGTTTGATGAAAATAGACATGCAAAACATATGACAACACAAACTGTGAATGAAAATAATAAATTTGTTAGGGTTTCATTCAAATAGAGTTGCAGAACATAAAACGACAATGATTGTACATGAAAATAAGATATTAAACACACTTACTATCAGTTCTATTTAGTAATTGTTCGATGGTGGTTACCCTCTAGGAATGACCTACTCATCAAGTTTGGGAAATGGAGATATCATGAAATCATTGTTAAATTAATTCATTTTATGTTGTCATCAGCAAGGCACCTTAGAATACAAGGACAAAAATAACATGGAATGGACATAATATTAAATTTCCTGCTTTTGGGACTATCGGTATAGCATCTTATCAGTGATTGGAAAGTAATATAATCTACGTAGTAAGCTTGGCTTATTTTCATTGAACATGTTTTATCAACAATGCAGATCACTATTTTATTGGTTTACCTATTGGAAGTTGCAAAGATTACACCTAAATCTCAAGGAATTGTCTTTGTAGCAACCAGATGGAACACATTTTCTACCTACACCTCCTATGGGGCCTCTTATCCTTTGACAAAAACTCATCACCGTCACCTCCTGCACATGAGGAGAGTTCTCTAAATCCTTCAACATGAATTGATTCTACCAATGATTCAGAGTCGTCAGAAGTGTTTTTCATGTTTCCATCCAAGGATGCTTTAGTGGCTTTCAATATTAGACAAGCCTTTGGTAATTCAGTATCAAACTCTATTTTCTGTCACTCTTTTCCTGTTGATTTTTTTTCTTAAACGCGAATGAACATCTTCAATGTGATCTTGTTTCTGTCAATTAAAATCACGAATGTGCCTTTGAATTTTGAAAGCAATCAAATTTGGTCACAAATTCGAGCAATTACCTCTCCCTCACCTTGGACCTTGAAGTTTCTCTACTTCTCTCAATAGCATAGTAGCTCAAATCAAATGGAAGGATTATGGTTCTTCAACTAGATATGCACCTGGGCTTCTAAGAGGAGGATGAGAGGATTTTGAGGTTTTTAGCAGAGAGGCGGTGAAGGATTTTGGTTCTTCAACTGGATATGTGTAGATTTTAACCTTGTATAATATTTATTGTAAACGGATTTTTAGTAAAAGAACAGAAAAGATACAATGGAAAATACAAACATTACACAGATATTTTTCCCCTGGAAACCCAAACCGGGAAAACCAGCGTATTCTATATTCATTCATAGTGCTACATCGTTTACAATACAATATACATATAGGAGCCAACGGCATCCAAAACCCTAACCCAATGACCTGGATTAGTTAACAACCCTAATTCCTTAACTAGAAATAGAAATTCATCGGAAAAAACCATGTGCCGAAAAACCGGCCAACAATGGACACAAAAATCAAGGCAACACAAAAAATGAGGCAAAAATGTGGCATGTTTCCCGAGACAAAAAAAAATTGACACTACTACTCGTGCAAATAATATAACACATACCCAACAATGTGCACATGGGCTGCTAAGAGGAGGATGAGAGGCTTTTGAGGCAGTGAGAATAGAACATCAACTGTAAAACCCTGCAGTGTCTGGATATGTCATAATTGTTAAATTTCTCAATCCTTAATTATGTTTTTATAAAAAAAATTAAAATATGACAAATAGATAAAAAAAAAATGGATGCATAAGGGAAATAAAATCAAATCAATGTGATTTTAACCAATAATAAATTGAATTCAGAAATTTAAGAAATTAAAATTGTTTTGATAATTGTTTTATCAAAACAATTAAATAATATTTATTTTTTATAAATCTTTGGTAACAAGATACAAAATGAACCAAATAATTAACCAAAATGCAACAAGTAATATTAGGTCAACTACGAGGCATAATCTATAGTCCTTGGCGGGAGGCAAGGACTAATAAAGAGGAATGCATAAGGTTATACAAAATATGCTAGTATTTTGAGCTCGTTAAAACATTGTGCATTTTGGGCATCCACTATGCTTTTAAATTTGAAATTTAAAGGATGTGGATGATTTGAAATTCATGATAATATGCTCATATTTTGGAAGAATTTTCCCTTTCTATGTCATGTGTTATATGTCATGTCTCATCTTATGTTTCTACTTTGAATTTAGGTTTAGAGTAATCAACTCAAATGTATCTAGTGCATCAATCATAACAAATTCAACAATTTTTTCCCTTTCAATATGTCTTTTCCATTTTAATATGTTATGCATACTCATCATCAATAAATGAATAAAATTGTAAGTACTCATTAATGAAATTTTAAGTATATATAGATTGGTTTTTGTATTTAAATGATCCATTTCAATATGTTATACATATTGAAATTAATGAAATTGTAAATGAATAAAATTGTAAGTACTCATTAATGAAATTGTAAGTATATATAGATTGGTTTTTGTATTTAAATGATCCATTTCAATATGTTATGCATATCGAAATTAATGAAATTGTAAGTATATATAAATTGGATTTTGTAAATTCCAAAAGTATAATTTGTTTTGGTAAATTTGTAACTTTTCTTGTGACGTGTCTCATTAAGGAAAAATAAAAAGGTTTAATATTTCTATTACAAATTTTTAATAACTCAACGATTTAAAGAATTAAATATATGATACACTATTACATATGTTAAAAAAACATTTTCATTATATTAATACCTTTAAACCCTACACCAATACTTGACATACTAGTGTTAAGGTGTCATTAAATTTATTAATTACAAAAAATATAAACAATTATTAAAAAAAAAATTGGAAAAATAATCATGAACAAATACAACATATCCTCTACATATAAACAATTTTTATAATGTATTGAGTCTATCATGTGTGAGATTATAAAAACATTATGCAAGGGCTAGGGTTTGTAGGATAGGCTAGCATTTTGTTGGAGAATGGCTTGAGGAAGGCAGAGGATTCATGGTAGTTCCTAACAATGTACATGAGGTTGTTCATTATTTGGATGGCCCACTTTTGGGGGTCCAAATATTCATGTATTAGTTGAATCACCATTTACCACATAAGGATGGTAGTGTTGTCTGAGGGTAAGGGATAGCATGGATAGAGGTATGAGGTTAGAACCAATGTGGAAATATAGAAATCATCAACGGCTTGAGAATGGTATAGTCTTTTTGATTGAAGCATTGGAGGGAGTAAAAACACACTAAATATTCCTTTTAGGAGTAATGATGGTCCTCTGTCAATTTGGAAGGATCGGTAAGCTCTCTTGGATCATCATGTTCTCCATTCCATAGATGATCAGAGTTGTGAGGAAAAGGACAACTTACGAGGTCATGTGTAGTGGTTTAAGGAATGACTTTTATCATTGGATACCTAAAATATTCCTTAATGGATTGAGGCCTGCATTTCCTCCCCTCATCATGTCCAAGGTGTCAAGACCCAATAAATAGTGCTTAAAACCTCTAAGTGGCATCAATATCACCACTTGGAGGCCAAGGATACCTTCAAAAGGTCATGTGTGGTGGTTCAAGGTGTTATTATTTTCCTTGGATACCTAGAATCTTCCTTTAGGGATAAAATCCCAATTTTCCTCCCTCGGGCATGTCTATGACCATAATATATATACCTATAGCTCAAAATATCTTAATGGCTCCTATATCATATCCTGTAGGCCAAGGATATCCTTGAGAGGTATTGTGTCATGGTTCAAGGTGTCATTATTGGTTTTGGATATCCAAAAGCTTCCTTTATGGATTAAGCCTAAGTATCTTCCCTTAACCATATCTATGCCCTTGAGACCCATACTTAGTTTTGTAAAAATATTAATGGCATCCATATACACACTTGGAGGGAAAGGAAATGCTCGAGAGGTATCATGTGGTGGTTTAAGGAATTTTTCTTGGCCTTGGATGCTTATAATATTCCTTTAGGGAATAAGTCCTAGGTTTCCTCCTTTGACCACATACAACACCCTGAGACCAATAACTAGTTCCCAGAGCCTTCCAATAGCCCTCATATCCCCACTTGGAGACAAAGAATACCTTTGGGAGACCTTGGCTAGTATTTTGTACCATTTTTCTTGGCCCTAGATGCATAGAAGATAATTTAGGATTGAAGGCCTAAGTTTTCTCCATCGACCATGTACAAGGCCCTTGGATTACTTAGAAAGCACCATCAAAAGAATTGATCCCTCCTTGCATTTCGGCCTTCTTTTCTTCACCTTCACTCAGAATTCCAGTTTGGATATCCTTGGTTACCTCAGACACCTATAGATATTCAATATGCTCAAGTGTGTGTTAAATGAGAGAGCCTTGCCTCTTATTTATACTCTCCAAGTAGCTTCCT
>SNQJ01S0050252.1:61602-87391 GCA_010110895.2 Picea sitchensis
TATGCCAACTATAAATGTTTGGCGATATTTTTGTAAAAACATTCAAATTTATAAGGATTTTATATAGTTTTTATAAAATTTTGGTGATTTTTAAGGTAAAATAATTTTATCCTATAGAATTTGGGCGAATCATTTTTAAAATAGCGAATCTCGTTTTTGGAAAAACTATGGAAAATTAGCCCATGAGCGAAATTTAGCCCCTAAAATCATCCATGATAAAATCCTTAGAAATTTCAATATTTTTACAAAAATATCGCTAATCATTTATAGTTGGCATATGAAGAATTAGTAAGATTTGCCAAGGTTTCTACATTTCAAAATAAATTTCCATCCTTAAAATCATCCCTACCAAGAACCATACTCAGTGGTCAAAACCTCCCAATGACACTAATATTCTACTCTGAGGCTAAGGATAATATTACGAGGTCATGTATGGTGGTTTAAGGTGTGGTCCTTGGCCTTATATGTTTAGAATATTCCTTTAGGGGCTAAGGCCCAATTTTCCTCTCCCTGACCATGTCCAAAGCCCCAAGACCCATACCTTGTGCTCAAAAACTCCTAATAACACCCATTTCCTCAATCAGAGACCAAGGATCCCTTAGGAGGTGTTATGTTGTGGTTTGAGGCATTTTTTAGCACTGAATGCCTTAAAGCTTCCTTTAGGGATTAAGGCCCAAGTTTCCTCCCCCACCATGTCTAGGGCCCTAAGGCCACTAAGTTTGGTAGTTTTGTGGTTACCCTTGCATATATAATAGGGTAAATAACCTACTTATAAACCGTTATAAGTTTCTATTAAGATTTAGTTATTAAAAATACTTGGGAAAAATAAATAAACTAATTTGATTAGAAAAACTAAAAATCAATTTAAGTAATTACCTAGGTGTGTGCAACATAGACGTTGGATGCTTCCACTGTGAAATGCATGTCTACAATAAAAATAGAAGCACATATTTACAATAAACATAACCACACAAATATTGTAGAGCAAAAGATATGAAACTAACCATTATGAGTTTAAAACCAATATATTAATTTTAAGAATAATTTAAGAAAAAATCAACATAAACAAAATAACGTCACTAGATATAAAAGGTGTTGTCTAAATGTTCTACAAAATGGCTTTTTTCACCTGAATCCAACGATATAAATTTTCACAAAATCACTATTTTTTGTTGTTTAAAATCCATCTTTGAATGCATAAATGGATTCAACATGCTGAAAAACCCTTGGGGCACTCAGATTATACATAAATAATCACTCAAATATGTGGATCTAACAATTTTTCGCCAGATTTCGAGAAAATGTCCCTGAAAAATGTCGCTAAAAAAATAATCATTTCGCAGAACATTTAGTCTACAACGATATAAAATCCCCCAAAAAATACATATAAATACAATAATCCATCATGAAAAATATAAGACAGAAAAATCGTAAATAAAACCAAACTGAAAGAAAATTTCTATCTCTACCAATCCAATTATTTATACGAATTTAAAATCCATTTTTATTTTAAATAATTATAAATTTTAAAAGCCAATAAAAACCACTCAAAATTGAGAATTAAAACTTTTGAAACCTATTACAACTCCACATCCTCCTAATTGAAAAGTAATATTCTCAACATATTACTATTATCTATATATTCTTATGGTGAATTATTCAATAAGGTGATTCTCAACATCATACTTAGAGAATCATGTGTGAATTATTGATCTACATATTCTTATGGTGAATTATTTAATAAGGTGATTCTCAACATCATACTTAGAGAATCATGTGTGAATTATTGATCTACATATTCTTATGGTGAATTATTTAATAAGGTGATTCTCAACATTATACTTAGAGAATCATGTGTGAATTATTCAATATTTTGCATAGGCTTTATCAATGTTAATGGATGTGCATGAATATGAATATGCTCATCCAATCAACGACCACTCATGTGTACCACAAGTGAATCAAGCTTGGAAAGCAATTTAAATTAATATTTTTCATAATTGCTTAACATTGCATAATTTTATATAATAAAATATAAAGTTTTCACAATTTTATGTAATAAAATATAAACTCTTATTAAGTATTTTAGAATTTTGTATCCAAACAATATAACCTCTCATATAAAATTCTATTAAGATTATTATCATTTATTTGTTTTGGGAGTAAATCTGGTTGTATTCTTTTTAATGGTTGCAAAAAATATTCTACCAATGCTTTTATAATTAGAAGGCACATGGCACTTAATGCTATCGGTGCACCAATCGAAGCCCCTGTACTGCAGAAATGTATGCTCTTTATGCTAAGATGTGTTTATAATATTTATTCATAATATTTTTTTATGGTTGAAAATATCTTTCACAAATTTTAAATTGTCACAATTAATTAAGTCGAAAGGTGTACACCTATTAATAATGGACACATTTAATATGTTTTTAGGTACTTAATCAGTTTTGTATGGACAAGATTAAATATTGTTGGAATATTCTTAGTCATCCCAATAAATCAATGGTTGTGATTTCAACCACTAACTTCCTCACTATTATAAAAACCTCTGTTTACATGTTTATTTTTTTACTTTTACTTAATCATATTTAAAATTTACTATGATGGCTAGCTGATTGCCACCTCTAAGTGATTAACGTTTCATTTTCTAAAGAGCCCAAGTTTACCAGCCACGATTTTTACTCCAACTATTATTTACTGGACGGGATTTTCTTGCCTGGAGCTCTTACGGCGTCGTCTTACCGCGTCGGTTATTTAATGCACAGGGTTCTGAGGTTATTTAATGCCCAGGGCTCGGTTATTTCGACGTTCACCAACCATGACTGACTTGTGGCTGTGCTAGTTTTTAGTGACAAAACATTCAAATTTTTTTTATAGGTTCCAAAATATATATAGCAAGTTGGATTTTTAGTAGTAATATTTTGAACATTTTTTATTTTTTTTTTGATTAATTGATTTGAAATGTATCTAAAAACAAATAAGAATGGTTTATAAAGTTGTGGAATAATGATTGAGAGTTAAAAAAAAAAAACAATGTAGAATTTTTGTAAAAGGTGAAAAAAATAAAAATAAAGATAAATGGGAGAAAACGGTAAATGAAATGACAAGGATATTTGGTTTTTTCTTTAGACTTTATCTTAGCTTTGTTTATAGAAAATTGATTCACAAAAAGTCTTTTGGGTTGAGAGGAGAGGATGCAAAAGAGAAAGTTGGCTAAGTAAATTACCAAATGGCCAAAAAGTCATGAGCTTGCATTATAACCTTGCAATTGTCAAAAATAAATATTGGGCAAACATTCAAGGTTGGTTTTCTCATTTTTGATTCCAAGGTAAAATCTATATGTTCATTGTGATTAATTGTTGTGTTTATCATGTGTATTATTGCTTGTACGATTTGACAATTCCCTCTAGTTTATTCAATTCATTATTATGTTGAATTAGTGGGAATTTTAATATGTGATTTGTTTAAATCAATGTGGGCAGAAGCTACCTTGCTTTCTAGCATTCTCATTTGGGTCAATTTTGAGGAATATTGAGTCTCCACAACCTTAACAATTCATATTAACCAATAATTTTGACCCCTCTAAAATTAATGACTCTGTACATTTGTTTAAAAGAATCATAGTTTGTGTACTATGAAATCCACATATAACAACATTTTTGAACCATTAAAATGGTATTAATTATGATTGTCTCAAAATCAATTTATGAATTCACTTCAACATTGAATCCAATAGCCATAAGACTCAAACCATCCATCCAATTGCTTCAATGAGATCAATGGTTGTAATAATAAAATTGGTACACTTATTCAACAAAATTTCCATTCCCAATTCCTTATAATTAATCAATTTACTCCCTACACAGGGCATGGGCTTATAATAGAGCCCTACACACTCATTGTGTGAGTTTCCTACTACTACTTAGCATTGAATGGAACCACCCATAAGTGTATTCAACTCACTCAAACATTGTTTGGAGGCTGAAATTGTTGTGGAAAGACGAGCTCCTTTTCAAACGATGTAGCTTGGCCTTATTTACTCCTTCATTGTTGCTTTGCATTGAGTTACGACCTGCAACCAACAATTAGCATGTGAAATTATTGTGTGGTTATCATTATATTGAGTTACAACCTCTTTTTTTTTCCACAGAAAATTTTGCATTGTATTTATAAAAATATAATTTGTTCTCAAAACAGACATTACATCATAAGTTCTTTTCTTTTCATGGACTTATCCAAAAAAAAACAACCTTGCTACACAGAATATTCAAATTTCCTTACATAATATCGTCTTCGCCAAAGAGACCATGTGAGACTATTATCAACAAGTAAATATTCTTTCCTACCAAGAAGAATACTATCGCTACTAGGACCTCCATCTTTGAACTAGGAGACAAAAAGTATCCCCCTTGTAGACTAATACATATTTAAAAAAAGAGTAGGGCCCGCATGGCCTCCTTCCCACTGATTGTAGGCAATTCTCCCTGGAAGACTTTTTAGTGCATGTTTCGATAATATGCCCGCCTCTTGATTCTCTTCCCTGAAAATGTGTGCAAAAGAAATGAACCTGAAGTGAGTGTGAAGTTCATTTATCCTAGTCTTCCATCCATCTAAAGTTACAACGTGAAGTGCTCCTTTCCTATTGAACCAATCAATAACTATTTTTTAGTCCCCTGGAACATGTATATCTGTAATTGAAAGCCTAGAAGCCAAAATTAGAGTAGCCCAAGCTCCCATGAGTTTCGTCATGGTATTTGTTCCATTGCCACAATTTAAGGTCCATCTATAAATTGTGTGCTCATTGATCTTTAAGACTCCACATGCCCCGCTTAGTTCGTCATTCTGTTGTGATACCCCATCGCACCACCCAATGACTTTATCTTCGAGAATTTTAGAGGTTAGTATTCTAGGGACAGAAACTTTTTATCTTTCCCAATGAGTGCCCACATGTTGGGTATGTGTTATATTCTTTGCACAAGTAGTAGTGTTTGAGCATTGCATTGGGCGCGCATGGGGGGTTGCTAGGCCCCCCCGCACGGGGGTTCGGGGGCAGTGCCCCCGAAAAAAAAAATTATACCTTGGGAAACGTGTCACATATTTAGGTGGTTTTTCGGCACATGGTTTCTTTGTCAGTGGTTTTCTATTTCTGTTTAAGGAATTAAGGTTGTTGACTAATCCAGGTCATTGGGTTAGGGTTTTGGATGTCGCTGGATCCTATATGTATATTGTATTGTAAACAATGTATCACTGTGAATGAATATAGAATATGTTGATTTTCCTGGTTTGGGTTTCCAGGGGAAAAATTTATGTGTAATGTTTGTATTTTCCATTGTATATTTTCTTTTCTTTTACTGAAAATCTGTTTGCAGTAAATATTGTACAAGGTTAAAATCTACACCATAGTCCCTAAAGATAGATAAACTATCCTCTGAATGGAGGGGGTCCCAGACTCAAAAATAGTCTTGTTTCTATCAAGCCAAAGAAACCAGCAAATATAAGCTGGGAGAGTTGGAAAAGTAAAGTTCTGTTTTGCCCAGTTTTCAAAGCATTCATTCACTAATTTTCCAAACCAACCAACTGTGAGATTTAGAGCATTTTTAACTCTTTCCCAAACTGTTATCGTAAAGGGACAATTTACAAATAGATGTTTACCTAATTACCTCTTACCTTTGCACATATAGTAAATCCCCGGCCCCTTCCATCCTCTCTTTTGTAGATTTTTCCATGTTAAACTTTTATTTTCAGCCACAATCCATGCGAATAACTTGATCTTCAGTGGGCATTCCCACTTCCACTGGTTTTTCCTCCAGCCACCAGTTGTAAATTTCCATAGTTTTTTGGCAAGTTCTGTATACACATTATTGATTGAGAATTGTCCTGATGAATCTCCACCAGTCCACTTTAATTTATTCGGCCTCTCCACAAGTTGTATCCCTGATCCAATCAGGTTCCTCCTGTACCTTTCCCATTCCTCTTCTATTTCTCCATCCAACCCCAATTATGAATTGTCTAACAAAATTGAGCTAATCAAACCCTGTGGAAGAGCGTGGCTTGCTTGATACAAGAGATAAGCATTTTTTTAATTTAGCAATCGAACCAACTCGTGTGATAAAATGGATTCCTTCCCCATACCCATAATTGCATGTTATAACCTGCAACCAACCATTAGCATGTTAAATTATTTTTTGGTTAGCATTATTCGTGTTTCATTAAAGCATCAGGTCTATTGTATGGTCAAGGAAATTCCTTCCATTATATAACTATTTGCATTTTGTTTATTTGTCTTATGTGGAAAGTGTGACATGATTGTGTAAGAGGGAGTTTCAATTAATTTGAAGGTAGTCATGAAATGGTATATAAACGTTGGCTGATTATTGAATCACTATTGGATGAGTTGTGTGAGAAGCTACATCATTTGTTATTACCTCCTGAACATTGCAACATATTTCACTATATGCACCATTTAGTCAAGACAACTATTGAAGAAATCTAAGTGGTTAGAATGTTTGTATGGGTATTGTTTCCATTAAGCGAAGAAATTATTTTCTTATTTAATGTTATAATGGTATGATTCTAAAGAAACTATGCTTTTTATGTTGGAGCGCTACTCTTAGCTTGCTAATTTTTGCACTATTTAAATAAAAAGTTGGAGGTGTAATGTTGATAATAATGTCCAACTAGTTGGTGTAGCTAACTAGATGAACATAACATAACTAGTTGAGCACTATTCACACCATTGGGTTGATTACTTGGATAGCATAATAGGTTGGTAGCATTATTTCTTTTGTTGGGAATTTTTTTGGAGACCATGCAACAAATAAACCCAACCTTGAGGAGTCAGAAAATGATAAATAGTAGAGTCATATCAAAGAATCAACGTTGTATACTAAAAGAACTAATTGCAATTGGATATTAACTTGCAAAGGAGCCAATTGAATTTTAATTGAGAAACAATGTGCTTCATTATTGGCATATTGCATAGAAAAGGTATGTTTTGTTTTTAGAATTGACAAGGTGCAATTGTTTTCGCACTATTGGTATTTTTTTTGGCATTACACAACTAACAAAAGAACCATCCTTTCATGTTATTTGGAGAATAGTGAAAAAATAAGTTTGTACCCATAATTACATGAATAACAAAATCCTTGGAATCGATTATGAAGATAGAGATCTCTGCATAATTCTTAGAGTAGAGACCAAAGTTCATTTCTGTAGAGGATCCATGTTGTTGAGGTGTGTGGAATAGAAGTCTTGCATTTATGGATCATGTTGGTATTAGAGTACTTGGATCCTTGACCATGAAGAAGCTACTAGTACTTTGAGGAGAATGAAGACCGAACATAGGTAAAGCAATGAAGAGAGAGATATTGGAAGACCCAAGGGCCATCAATATGAAAATTCAAGAATCGAGTAGGCACTTGAAGGAGAAGGTGTAGATGTTTGACTATAGGATAACAAAGATGGAAAAGGACTTTGATACCTCTGCAAAATTGTTTCCATTTCTAAAGAATATCTTTGGTAAACTACAAGACTCCCTCACCACTATTATGGTAGATTAATATAAGCAAAGATTTCAGCTAGTGCAATTGAGAAAGAAGGAAAATCAGCTATATAACTGGAAAGAGTAAAGGTTAACTCAAATGATGACTTAGTTGCACCAAGAATTGGCAGTGAAGGAGGAGGCATTGGCCAAGTTATAAGAAGTTGTCCAAGAGACGAAGGAAGAAAAGAAACCTTCCATTGATACTATAGAATCCAACACCATGACTAAGAAAAACATGGTAAGTTCACCTTCTATATAAATTTCTCAAGAGCAGAGCTTAGATAACAAACCTCTGACAGAGTAGAGCTCAGATTACAAGTGGTTTCCAAGAAACCTTTTACAATGCTTATATATCTTTATATAGAACTTTCTATCCCATAAGAACATTCTAGAGAAGGAACCTTCTAGTAGGAGGATACTTCTAGTAAGCCTTCTTACAATAATTGTGTTCACACTACTACATAGAATTTATTTACCAATGATGGCCTCCATACATAGAAATACATAGTAATCTATATACTTATGGGATTGGGGAGGTTAGGACCCTAACATGCCCTCCCCATTAAAAATAACACTTGTCCTCAAGGGTAAGGTTGAGATCACGAAAAGTCTTACGCCAATGGTTGTTTGAGATGCGAAAAGTCTTACATAATGGTTGTTGGTTCCCATGTGGCATCCTCTGGCTATGTGTCCTTCCATTGTATTAAAACTTCCTAGATCATGCACTGGAAGAGATGAACTTTTCATTTGTCAATGGTGGCCTCTAGATACAACCAAATGGAACCTTCTTCATCCAATTCAAGCAATTTAGTTTGTTTGAACCCAATAATTGGATCCAACCACTTTCTTTAAGAAGGTCGACATGAAAGACTGGATGGCTCTTAGAGTGGCTGGGAAGTGTTGATTTGTAAGCCACATACGCAATAAACTTGAGGATTGTATAGGGGCCATAAAAATTTGGAGCTAGATTTTGGTGGTGGCCTTCTTTGAGGGAAGTCTTCTGGTATAGTTGTAGATGAAGGAAGACCTGAGCTCCTTCGTCAAAATGGTGTTTAGAGCAACCTTGATCAACATGTTGTTGCATCCAATTATATGCCATGACTATATTATCTTTGAGAATGCGTAGAATGTCTGCCCTAGCTTTAAGGTTTTTTTCGACCTATGGTACCTTGGAGACATATAGTAGGTAAGATAATACAAATGGAGGATTTTGGCCATAAAATGCCTCAAATGGGTTCATGCAAGTGGCACCATGATAAGTTGTGTTTTAGCACAATTTATCTAGGGGTAACCATTGAAACCATGGATATTGTCATTATGAAGTGAAGCACCTCAAATATTCTCCTAAACACTTGTTGACGGCTTCCATTTGGACATCGGTCTGAGGGTGATAGAAAGTGATAAGATTCAATTGAGTGTTCTATATCCTGAACAATTATTTCCAAAAGTTGCTAGTGAACGTTGCATATTTTAACCTTGTACGATAAATTATTGCAAATAGATTCTTAATAAAAACAGAAAAGATACAATGGCACACACACACACACATTACATATAGATTTTATACTAGAAACCCAAACTAGGAAAACCAACATCATGTTTAGAGCCGCACCTCTAATATTATATTCATCGTATATCTTCATCGTTTACAATGTGTGTGTGTGTGTGTGTGTGTGTGTGTGTGTGTGTGTGTGTGTGTGATACCTCGACATCCAAAACCCCTAATCCATTGACTCGGATTAATCAACAACTCTAATTCCTTAACTGGAATTAGAAAACCATCAACGAAAACCATCAAGGATAATTTTAAGGATGGAAATTTATCTTAGAATGTAGAAAATTTAGCAAATCTTACTAGTACATAACATGCAAAGTATAAAATGTTTGGCGACATTTTTGTAAAAATATTCAAATTTATAAGGATTTTATATAGTTTCTATAAAATTTGGGTTATTTTTAAGGTAAAGTAATTTTATTCTATAGAATTTGAGCGAAACACTTTTAGAAAAAAGAGAAATTCGTGAATATTTATTTCGAAAAAAACATGGAAAACTAGCCCATGGACGATATATAGCCCCGAAAAGTTCCCCCAAAGACCATGTGTCGAATAATTGTCCAAACAATTGGCGAATATCCAAAAAATTGGCAAATAAACCCCCCATTAGGGGTACTTATAGTCATGCAAACAATATACCACATACCCAACAAAAGTGGGATCACGGCCCATGATAATAGAGTGTGGCATACCATGTAGTTTGAAGATTTTATTCATGAATACTTGAGCAGCCATGGAAGATTTAAAGGGGTGTTGGAGGGCACAAAAATGAGCATATTTAAAAATCCATTCGACCACAACCATAATCATTGGTTTATTGCAATATTTGGGCAACCCCACTATGAAGTCCATAGAAATGTCTATCCATACAGTGGGTGGAATAGGTAAAGGTTGTAGTCCACATAGGGTCTTCATTGTTTCTTACTCGTGTCATTGGAAAATATCACATTCGTCCACAAAAGTGCAAATGTCCTTTTTCATGCCTTCCCAAAAGAAGGAACATTTGATTTGTTCATATGTTTTATGAAATCAAAAATGACATGTTGTTGGTGATGAATGGACTTCAAATAGCACAATGGATTTAAAAATAGACTACTTAATCACATACATTCACCCTTTATAACAAAGTTCATCATTGTGCCAAGTGTAGTCAAGAGATATATTAGAATCATGTTGAATTTGTTAGATCAGGTTGGAAATCTTGGGATCGGTGAACCATTCATTACAAAAAAAAAATCTCCCAATAAACTACAATGAATGAGAGTGAAAAGAGGGACCCTTCCTCTTCATATTTTTTGGAAATAACATCAACTACCACAATCTCCTTACCCTTCTTATAAATGATCCCATAATCATGGCCTAACATTTTTGTAACGCGTTTCAATTATTCCAGTGAAGAAATCCTTTGCCCCAAAAAGTATTTGAGGATACGATATGATAATGGTTTTTAATTTGGAAATGATTCCCAAGGAGTAAGGACAATAGACATCCATAGTGTGTAAAATGGTCAACGTTCCTTTTTCATAGGTGGATTTTCCCAAGTGTCAATCACAAAGTTTTTTATTGGTATAGGCCAAGGGTCTGCCTTCTTACATGATAACTACTCCTATTCCTTTTCCCAAGGCATCACATTCCAAGAAAAAAGTCTTATTATAGTTGGGCAAAGCAATTATTGGGGTTGTACACATAGCATCTTTCAAATCCTAGAAGGCTTGATCTGCAGCTACACTCCAATTGAAAGAATTTTTCTTAAGTAAGGTAGTGAGGGGAGCCACAATTTTTCCATAGTTCTGGACAAACTTTCTATAGCACCCTATTATACCAAAGAAACCTCATAAAATTTTAAGAGTCATAGGATGGGGCCAATCTTTCATTGCTTCAATTTTCTTTGGGTCCATGCATACACCATCCTTACTAACAATATGGCCTAAATATTCAACTTCGGAAATGAAAAAGGAACATTTGGACATCTTGAGAAATAGTTTATGATGAGAAAGGGGTTGTAAGACCTGCTCTACATGGGTAACATGGACCTGCCAAGTTTTGTTGGAAATGAGGATGTCATTAAAAAATACTAGAACAAAATGATGTAGAAAGGAATGAAATGTATGATTCATGAGACTATGGAAAGTGGATGGTGCATTACAAAGGCCAAAGGGAATCACCAAGAACTCATAATATCCTTCATGAGTGAAAAAATAAATTTGAAAATATCAACCTCTTTCATACAAATTTGGTGATATTTAAAATGGAGATCAAGTTTGTAAATAATTGGGCACCTTTAAGTTCATCCAAAAGATCATCAATGATTGGAATGAGAAACTTATCCTTGATTGTGATTCTTTTGAGAGCATGAAAATAAGGACACATGTGCCAAGTGACTTATTTTTCTAATACCATGATCATCAGAGATGAATAAGGACTAGTATTAGAGCATATGACACCCACAACTAATAATTCTTGAACAATTTTTTCAATTTCATTTTTCTAAACAAAGGGGTGGCAATAAGGGTGAACATTGGGTGGGAGGCTACTAGGTATGAGTGGAATGGAGTGATCATGGGAACCATGGGATGGTGGGAGGCCTTGAGGTGTTTCAAAAAATGACTGGTGTTTGGTTAAGAGGGATTGCAGGTTGAAATGAATGGGTTGGGAAGGGGTCTCAAAGGCTTGAATAGAATGAAACTGGGCGATAATGCCAGAATGGCCTTTTTTGAGGAATTTTTCCATACAATGTGAGATGACAATATCAACAGAACCTACATTGATTACCTGGAAAGTGTAATGGTGCCCAACCTAACATAATCTCATCTATAACTCCTGGAAATCCATGGTGATGGGACCCAATGTGTGCAACCATTCATCACCTAGAACAATGTCACAACTACATATTTCAGTGGAAAACATGTGGGATTTCAAAGAATAATCACCAATTTGGAGGTGCACATTTTCACAACAACCCCCACATTTCATGGAGCCACCATTAGTAACCATTATCTGAAAATTGTTCACTACATGRATATAGAAATGTGTCTCTTGGGCGATGYGACGGTTAATAAAGTTTTGGGTGTTATCRTTGTCAATTAAGATAATGACTTTGCAATGCTTGATATAGCCAATTAATTTAAGAGTTTAGGGAGTCGAAATACCATTCAAGGCATGTAGGGAGACTTGGGGTTCCACAACAAGTTTATAAGAAGGAGGAATGTCGTCATATTATTGAGGCAAAGGTTTGTGAGGGAGAGAATCACCATAATTTTCTGAAATGTCTTCAGAAATGGCCATAAAAAAAAATTATCCTTACATTTGTGCCCAAGAAAATATTTGTCATCACAATTGCAACAAAGGACTTTGAGTTAGTGTTATGCCATTTCATACCAAGTTAATAGTGGATCTTGAAAGGAGGAGAGGGATTGGTGAGACGGGGATGTAGAATAAAGGATGGTTTTTTTATTTGAGTAGTAACCACCTGTTGTTCTTTCCTAGCTCTATGAGTAGCTTTGAGCCAAGTGGTGCGGAGAGGAATTAAGACATGAGCACATATTTCTTCCTTCACACCACTAATAAAACATTCTTGGAAAAATACATTTGAAATTCCTTTGGTGTGGAAAGCTAGTTTCTCAAAAGCAAAGATGTAATCTTCAACTATACTTGCATGTTTAAGCTTGGTTAAGAGGCCCAAATGATGATTATCGATTTCAAAATGCTCATAAAGATATACAACAAAATGAGTCTAAGAAATATAACCTTTGTGGGAATTCTTACGCCAGTACCACCATTGTGAGTGCTCAATATATAAATATAAGACACTGAAACTAAGTCTCATTAGGTCATCAGTGATGCCATGTAGTGAAAATAGTGTTCCATTTGAGTGACCCAGCCAATGGGATCTAAGCCATCAAATTTATTTGCATCCACTTTAGGAAGGTGTAGAGCATGAACAAGGGTATGAGAGTGAAGCCCCATGGAATGGGAGAATTCAAATCCCTCTCGTTGTAAGGAATGTTCCTGGTAGTGGGTGTCTGTGAATTTATTAAGAAATGCATATGGTTAGTCTTGTATGTCATCCAGTGTGTTAAGCTTGGTATTAACTATAGCAAGCTAGTCATTAAATGTAGAAAAGTTTGTTCGGTAGAAACTTGAGCTTTTGTGAGTTTGGTTTGCAAGTCTTCACATAATTGTTCCAAGTTGTAACACCCCAAAAATTACGACTACAAGCGACACTAGTAAGAAAAAAAATTTGTTGTGTTTAGGTAGGAAGGCAATGACGACAACAGTTAAACCACACAACCTGACGACGAACACAACGCACGCAGATCAGAAAACAGACAACAACGACTCAGCACACTAGCACATCATGAAATTGGATGAAACATGTGATAATCAATAGGCCAATAAAACGACTACTCGCCCGACATAAGCAAGACAACGCCTCCAACTAAAGGACAACATCAACCACCCGACACAGTGTCTTCGACGACTAGGAACTAGAACCTCTATGTCGCGCAAAACCCAATGCATTAAGGCGTTACAAAACCAAGTACCAACAACCATTACAACGAACTAATGCCCACATCGGTAAGCACAAGACTCCGGTCAGGGAATCCAATGATCCCCTCATCAAGAATCATGTCGTCACAAGGCGATAGGAGAGACGGTGACCAAGGCACAAGATAACATGTCTAGACCATAACCCAAGGATAAATCCAGTGTGCTAGGAGACTGAAATAATTGTCAAACATGAAGACTATACCCCAGCACCCAATCGACAAGTCAATAAGGTGCAAAGGAAAACTGACTACTATAACAATCATACATCATAATAACTTCCTGGCGCCACAAATTCTAAGAAAACATACATCAATCTGTACACAAAAATAATTATTAACTTCAAAACAAATAGCTCATGGTATCTGTTTTCCAATTCCAAAATTTTGGATAAGTACCTTCCTAAGGATGAATCCATTATAACTAGACTGGTCATGTATGTCTAATTAGCTCGCTGATTTAAAGTAAAGGCAATTCTGATGAGAACGACATTGTTAGCCCAAGAGGAATCATTTTTTTTTAGTAACTATATGTTGTTGACCATAAATGTTGGCTAGCGTTGATATTATGTCTAACTAAGTCAATATGTTGTCTATCAACAAATCTCTTAATAAATCTAAGGATGAACTATCAATAAATAGATTGATAAATCCATGGAAATTTGTTGTCCACCATCCATATTGATGTCTATTAACAAGTTTACTGTATCCATTAAATTTCGTTGTCAAACCATCCATGTTACTAGTTATTAAAAATGTCATTGCATCCATTTAAGATCATTGTCATACACAGCAGATTACCACGCCGTCATTCACCTATTAAAAACGTTGTCCACTCACAATTCTAAAGAATATATGAGATCGTGGAGTTAAATATTGAGGAAATCGCAATGTTAGTAAAAATCGTTGGGTTAAATATAATTTATGTAATTTTTTGAGTTAATCACTGAGGAAATCGTTGAGTTGAATATGGAATCGCTATCCAACGCAGAGTATAGAATTCAAGGATTTATTCCTTCACATGATAACACGCAATCAAAAATGCAGCCATACATTTAATTAAGATTTACAGTCTACACATTAAATCGCTACCCATTAACTAATAGCTACCCATTATTATTAAACATTTACTGTCATAGATATTATTAAATCACAGATATATATAATCTAGATATACGATACACGGGCATCTCATTAAAGGAAAACACAGACTTAAATCAATTTGCAGACATATCTAAATTTGAGCCATTTCATTAAAATAACGCACGCATATCATTGAAGAAAAACGTTGTCTACTAAATAACAATTTTGTTGTCTAAGAAATAATGAATCTTGTTATATTTAATAATTATGTTGCCTATAAGATTATTTTCACAGTCACACTGTATGTTTCAAATTGTTGTCAATAAATATTACCTTCGCAGTCACACTGTATGTCAATTTGTTGTCAATAAATATCATTTTCGCAGTCACAATATATGTATAAAATAGTTGTCAATGAATATTATTTTCGATGTCCATTCATAAGTTTAATGAATATTAAAATCGCCACCAGTTACACAATAGAAACACCACCAAATGTGCAGTAAAAACGCTACCCATTACATAGTAACTACGCCCCCAATTACACACCATTACATAGTAAATACGTTGCCCATTTACACAGAAAATACGTTACCCATTACACAGTAAATATGCCCCCATTTACACACCATTACACCGTAAATACGCTACCCATTTACACACCATTACACAGTAAATACGCCCACCATTACACAGTAAATACGCTACCCATTTACACACCATTACACAGTAAATATGCCCACCATTACACCACCTTTACACAGTAAATACGCTACCCATTTACACACCATTACACTGTAATTATGCCCACCATTACACAGAAAATATGCTACCCATTTACACAGAAAATACGCTACCCATTACAAAGTAAATATGCAGGCATTCCAGGTAGAATTTTCGTTGTTATTCAAGGCATAAATTTACTATTATTCAAGTGTAAAAATGCAGGCATTCAAAGTAAAAATTTTGTCGTTATTCAAGGCATAAATTTACTGTTATTCAAGTGTAAAAACACAGGCATTCAAGGTAAAATTTCCATTGTTATTCAAGGCATAACTTTACTGTCATTCAAGTGTAAAAATGTAGGCATTCAAAGTAAAATTTTCGTTTTTATTCAAGGCATAACTTTACTATCATTCAAGTGTAAAAAACACAGTCAATACATACATTAAAATGTTGTCATTCACAGATTAATAACGCTGAGAGTTTACCAATGAAAGAGCTGGGAACTTTCATTAAAATCGTAGAGAATAAAAGGCCATCCAAAAACGCAGAGGTGATATTAATAACGTTGAGAGTATTAAGTTGTTCGTTGAGAGAAATGATAAACAATACGCAGAGATACTCAATAACAAGAAGGCACAGGGACAATCATTTAGCCATGAATCAATCAAACAACGGGATAAGTAAGGGGTAGACAACTGGGCAAAAATTATCCTTCGCTCATCATCCATGCACAGAAAAGCAGGGAATTAGAATCTATAGGTCTTTAAACACCGAAGTGACGACCGTCGATTCAGCTCCTAGCCGACTGCTCAGGCATGGACTGATGAACTAGGGATAAGGGCGGAAGATAAATCACAATCTCTTCATAATAATCAATAAAACCCACACAGATAAGTTATTGAAATCAGGAGTTGGGTTCGCCAAGGTAAATCCATTCAGAGAACAGCAAGCAAGGGGATTACAATACCATAGGAAAGCAGGTGCAAGACAGTGCATGGAAATGAAATCTTAAACTGAGCACAAAGAAATAACATGTGTAAATTTAATTTCATTGCAAGTAACAATTAAACCGGTGTACCTTAGCCAAACGTGATTGCTCAATAGTTTCTATCCCGCGTGCGCTCCGTCCAGCTTCCGCTTGCCGACTGATGTGACCTCACCAGTACCTCCCAGCCAACGCTATGGGTACTCTTCTTCCCCCTGATCCCCCCAAGACACAAAGGGGCCACACACACAATACCATAGAACTACTAGCACCCAGCTTGTCTTGCAAGGTCAAGCTACCACTCGTTACCCGAGCTGGGTATCCCAACTCCCATAAGATAAGTTCAGTCAAGACAAAAATTCAGCAGCGTAATGTTACGCATAAATATAATATCCATACTCCTTCTCCTCCATCTGTTTTATAGAGTTTTTAAGTGATTTCTTTCCCAAATTCCCATTTAATTTCTTTTTCATTAATTAAATCATAAAAAACCTCCCCCGTACACATGTCACCCATCCCCCTAGTTGCACCAGAAAATTAATTTCATTAATTATTTAATTATTCCTATTTCCCTCACCCACCTAAAAGCATTCATAAAAATTCTCCTTGGTGTCCCAATATTCTCTTACAAATCTTAAGGACTTACACTTTACTAAATTCCTAGTTGAGTTCAAAATAGCAAGTTCCCAAGACAAGATTCCTTACTAAGTTAGACATTCAACTTTTCTTTATGTTTCCCCTTTTCTTTATGTTTCCCCTTTTTCCTTTAGTTTCCTATTTATTTTAAGTTTCCCTCTTTTCCCTTTTTAACTAAAACTCAATTTAGCAAGTGTAGAAAAACAACCATTTACCCCTTTTTCTTTTTAATTAAAAATTAAATTAGCATATGTAGAAAAAACAATCATTTCCTTTTTAAAATTTTAATCCCCCATTATAATTTGATTGAATCTCTTACCCCATTCTTGTTACATGTTTAATTATGATTATTATTTTTTACCACATGCGTTATTTAGACCTAGATTTTGATTTCACTAGGCTGGGCGATATTTTTATTAGGGAATTATTTTTAAATCTTACTTATCACATCCTTCATTTTAAGGTTGACTAGGTTTATTCACTTACCCGTTGAAATCGCGACGTGTCCTTCAAGATGCACTAGGTGCTCCAAAAGTGCCACTTGCCTTTTTCTGTTTTCCTTATGTGACGTGCCCTTCAGGACGCACTACATCCTCCAAGGGCTCCACTCGCCTCTTTCCATTTTCCTTGCACGACGTGCCCTTCAAGACGCACTACATGCTCCAAGGATTCCACTCGCCTCTTGACTGACTTGGTAGACATCAAAAACCCCTGGAGTCAATACTCCACTAGGTTATCTTGTGGGAGACTAAGGGCCTCTAAGGAATAAGGCCCCTGCCTTATTGCGCACCCCTTAGAATCATCGTGATCGATTGTCGTAGTTTTCCCTCACGGCATCGTGAGTCTTCTCGAACTAGGTAATCGTTAACCTACAGTTCGAGCCACAACGGGAGTGCTAGTAAGTTGTGGCAAGGTTGTTTTCCACACCTCTCCGTCATGTCTCTAGTTGTCCTGTGTGACCCCTCTACTCCACATGTGATTCTAGTCGACAAGTTATCGTCAACCTGCATCCATCAACGAATCATATTATAAATAATAATCAATCATCATAACATCTAATCATATGTACATGTGTCACATCAATAACATTCAAACCCAACAATCCACTCCCTAACTCGATCCGCAGTCCAAGGGGTTTCATCGATGCCTCAGTATCCTCAATGTCCAAAGTCCTGCACACTCAGGAGAACTTAGTAAATAACACCTGTCTATGAATACAACAAATTAACATATCATCAATCCATAATGTCTCATAATCATAATAGAACGACCAATAATATAATAATCTGGATCACTTGCAAGCAAGTGTCCTCAAATAATAAGTTCACTCAATGCGTGCAAGAGAGGGATGTTACATAAGTTAATAACACAATTTCCAATGTCTTAGTTTCAAGTTTCCATCTAGATCGGGCGCACAAGAAAAAAGGGAATGGAAGGGTGGGGCTAGAAGATTCACACAAAAATACTTACTAGTGAGTTGTAGGAATATGATCAATGTGACTTTTTGGAGCTATTGAGATAGGCATTCAATAATGGGGTAAGTGGGTCCACATAAAAATAGGCTTATGGAAGAGAAGTACCAATGTGATTAGCGCAACACAAAGAGTCGAGATAGGTCCCAACTAAAGGTGTCGGTGGGACCACTTTTTATCTCTCTCTTTTACTCCCAACTGAAAAATATTGTGCTAACAGAATGCTCAAATTCTTAATATTGAATATTGTGTAGGAATTTGTTGAACTGGAAGCAAGAAGTAGGGTTTCCAGTGATTGAATGTTCAAAATTTCAATGCAGCCCCTAGTTTCATAAATTTCCTGGATTGATAGCAAGGAGTAGGGTTGCAAGGGTCCTAAGGAAAAGGGGGTTCCCTATGCTATAGCTCTCTAATATACTTGTGGGTTCCAATAGTAGTAATAAACCCAATATCTCAGGGATCTAACTAAGAAGGTTTGACCATAACCTTAGTCGTACTACTTGATTACCCAATTACGAGAGAGTAATCTTCTTGAGTGTTATTCTTGGTTCCGCTATAGAAATCAGGCAATCAATTGACTAATCTAAGGATGGTTTCAGAACACCTACAAGACTTTCAATATACTGGAGGGTACGTGGAAGTGAATTATGTATACATGTGTTATCTAATGTGATACTACTCAAAGGGGTACCAACATGGGTTATAAGGGTTTCTAACCAGGTGAAACCTCTTTTATTTCTCATTTGTATCCTTCCCCTACCACAATTTTACCCACTTCAAATAGATCTATGTGTTATTTATAGATGTTGAAACATGTCTCTAGGCTGGAAAAAAAAAAATTGTTCTAAAAATTGTGCTAGGAAAGAGAATTGATACCACTTGTGATGTACCAAATAGAAATATTTAGAGCATAAATCATAGATATTACTCAGATATATCATTGAAAGAAATAAATTGCATGAAAAATGGGCAATATGAAGCAAAATATTATACCTTTATTTATATATTGGAAGCATTGTTCACTTTCCTCTTCGAGGGAGCAACCTATAATAAAGCAGAGCTCATATTACAAATGATTTCCAAGAAAACTTTTACAATGCTTTTATATCTTTATATAGTACTTTTTGTCCCCTAAGAACATTCTAGAGAAGTAACTTTCTAGTAGGTGGATCCTTCTACTAATCCTTCTTACAATAATTGTGTTCACACTACTACATAGGCTTTATTGACTAATGATTGCCTCCATACATATAAATAAGTAGTAATATATCTACTTAGGGGGTTAGGGAGGTTAGGACCCTAACAAAGAATCAATATACACCAACACTTAAAAAAAGTAGCAAGAAAATCAGTCGGAACAAGAAGAAAAAGAAGCATAGGTATGTATTAATCCATACATCCCTTATTTGTTAGTGTTGTAAGAAGAAAGGTTATAGAGCTACCAGCTATGGGTATTCTAAGGTATGCTCCTTTTGTGGGAAGAAAGGAAATATTGTGGCATCTTTTTGGGTGATGAAAGCCACATTCCACAAGCTTGGATGTTTTCAAAGGAATAATGGCAAGAAGAATTCCTCAATACAATAGAAAACTTAAAGGCACTTGGAGAAAAGGAGTATGTTAAGTATTCCATGTAGTGGCAAGAACTTTTTCCAGCATTGTAAGTTGAATGAACATTGGAAAGAAAAGTGTTGGAGGCTTCATCTAGAGATCCATCCTAGGAACCACATAGTTAAGAGAAGAGTGTGATGAGTAGAGAGTAAAGGGAATAAATATCTCCCTAAATCTCCAACCCAAGGAGTAGAAACAGTCAAAGGAGTTACAACAACACAAGAGGATATTTTCATCAATGAAGTCAATAGTAGGTTGATGTTGATGTCTAAGGCAGCCTTGATCCAATTGTTGCCTTCAATATTGCAACAAAATATGTATTTCTTATATATGTGTCAGATATTCGTGCATGAAGATTAATGACATTGGAGGTTCCTTGAAAATCTGTGGCAACTGATAAAGCGACTATTGTTTGGTGTGCTTGGTTCCTTTAGTGAATTTGTTGAATGCATTCCTAAGATATTGTGTGGAGTAATAGATATATCAATCGTGGAAATCATTGATTTTGGCTTTCATTTTTTTTGTTTGAATGTTTTGTAAAGCCATAACCATGGCTTATTGATGATTGTCACCTACAACCATATATGTGTAGGAATTGTCAATTATTTTTGATAGAACAAGGTGTTTTGATTGACACAAAGGATGTCATCCAATTCACATTATTGAAAAGATAGATCATGGTGTAAGTATGTGCAAACAACAACAAAAATTTCACGTTGGAAAGCAATTGATCTCATCAAAATAAGTTAGCCCACACTTACTTTTGATTATTTTCTATATGATGGCATATTGATTGTTGGGATATCACTATTGAATGAGTTTTGTATACATTCAACAATGAACAAGTGAAGACTAGAGTTCAGTATGGCTTCCATTCGCCGCCAAGATAGACTATCTCCAAGTCTGAGAATGAAAGAGACTTGCACACTAAATATGGGAATGAATTCTAATTGAAGAGTTCCAAATATGAAATTTCTCATAACATAGAATCAATTAGTATACTTTTACACTGTCGGAATAATTGAAGCTAGAAACCAAAGTTGGATCCATAGCCAGAAATAGAGTTGAGCACCAAATTCAAAGATATAGTCAAGAATAAGAGTTGAGAGACACATTACAAAGAAGCAGACATGAGGCACATTGATCTAGATATTTTTTCGTTAGAACTGTTTCGAGACCAAATGCCTCTCAATGGGGAGATGTGATTTTAAATGGATCCAAAAAAATATGAATGGTTAATAAAATATTGTACACACAAGCAATTGACAAATAATTGAGGTTTGAAGAAAAAATGACAATGCAAGCTTTTGAAAAAATGAAAGAAAAAAAAGGAATAAGAAAAAAGACAAAATATGAGAGAAGAATGTTGGAAAAGGGGAAATGAAAGGACAAGGACACTTGGCCCTCCCTTTACCCTTATCACAAAGGGTCTTTTGGACACAAGAAGAGGAAATTGGCTATGTAAGTTCTTGAATGGCCCATAGAGCCATGAGTCTGCATTGTAACCTATAATTGTATAAAATAAAGACTAAGAAACCATTCAAAGTTGGTTTTCCCATGTGGGTTTCTAGAGTAAAATCCTCATGTTCATTATCACTAATTGTTGTGTCTATTATGTTTACTACTACTTGTACACTTTGGTAACTCCCTGTGATTTTTTAACTTTATTATTATATTGAATTAGTAGGCATTTTAATTTGTGGGATTTTTGAATCAATGTGAATAGAAGCTACCTCACTTTCCAACAATCTCATTTAGTTTGATTGAAGGAATGTTGAGTCCCCACAACCATAACAATACGCATTAACCAATTGATTACATTGCCTCTATAATTAATGGCTCTTTACATTGGTTTAAAAGAATCGGAGCTTGTGTACCATGAAATTCACTTATAACAACTTTTCTTAACCGTTGAGATGACATCCCACCTCAAAACCAATTCATGTATTCACTTTAGTCCTAAAATCCAATAACCAAAGGACCAATGAGATCAATGGTTGTAATAATAGAGTTGTTGGACTCGTTCATTGAAAATTACATTCCTTATTTCTTATAATTAGCCAATTTACTTCCTATGTAAACCATGGGCATATGAAAAAATCATACACACTCATTGTGAGTTTCTTACTACTTGGTAGTGTGTGGAACAACCCATAAGTCTAATTAACTCACTATTCCATTGTTTGGATGATGAAATGGTTGTATATAGGTGACATCATTTCAAAACAATGTAGACTCGATGTATTTACTCCCTCTTTGCTCTGCTTTGAGTTACAATCTGCATCCTACAACTAGCATGTTAAATTATTTTGTAGTTAGCACTATCCTAGTTCCATTAAATCATTGGCCCTCTATTGTATGGTCAAGGCAATGGCTTCCATTATATAAACGTTTTCATTTTGCTTATTTTTCTTATGTGGAAAGTGTGGTGTGATTGTGTAAAAGGGAGTTTCAATCAAGTTGAACATAGTCAAGGAATGATATTGTATGGTCAAGGTAATGTCTTCCATTATATAATCGTTTTCATTTTGTTTATTTTTCTTATGTGGAAAGTGTGGTGTGCTTGTGTAAAAGCGAGTTTCAATAAAGTTGAACATAGTCAAGGAATGGTATGCAAATGCTAGTTGATTATGAATCACTATTAGTTGAGTCGTCTCAGAAACTACAACATTTGTTATTACCTTTCATACGTTGTTATTTCAATGTATGCACCATTTAGTTTAGACCATTATTCAAAGAAATCTAAGTGGTTATAATTTTTGTATGGATAATGGTGTCAATGAGCAAAACAATTATTTTCTTATTTAATGTTAGAGATATGATACTAAATAAATTATGTTAATTATGTTCTTTATACTAGAGTGATACTCTTAGCTTATTGATTGGTGTATTATTTAAATATGATGATGGAGGCATGATGTTCATAATAATGTCCAACTAGTTGCTATAGCTAATTGGATGAACATGCCATCACTAGTTGGTAGCATCGTTTCTTTTGTTGGGAATTTTTTCGAAGACCGTGCAAGTTGTAACCAATAAACTCAACCTTGAGGAATTAGAAAAAAGATAAATAGTACAACCATATCAAAGAATCAACCTTGGTTCAATTTAAAAAACTAATATCAATTGGACATCAATTTTGCAAAGGAGCCAATTGATTTTTAATTATAAATGGTAGAACCATATCAAAGAATCAACCTTGTTCATACCAAGAAACTAATATCAATTAAGAATCAACCTTGTTCATAATCAACGTTGTTCATACCAAAAATAATAATATCAACTAGATTTTAACTTTGCAAAGGAGCCAATTGAATTTTAATTGATCAACAATGTTTTCGTTGATTGGCATATTGTAGAGTAGAGATTCCTTTTGATTTTAGCATTGATAGGGTGCAACTGTAGAATTGTTTTCCCAAATAATCAACCTTAGTTCAATTTAAAAAACTAATATCAATTGGATATCAACTTTTCAAAGGAGCTAATTGATTTTTAATTATAAATGGTAGAACCATATCAAAGAATCAACCATGTTCATACCAAGAAACTAATATCAACTAAGAATCAACCTTGTTCAAAATCAACTTTCTTCATACCAAAAAAACTAATATCAACTGGATTTTAACTTTGCAAAAGATCCAATTGAATTTTAATTGATCAAAAATGTTTTTGTTGATTGGCATATTGTAGAGTAGAGATTCGTTTTGTTTTTAGCATTGATAGGGTGCAATTGTAAGTGCAATTTTTTTCCCAAAGAATCCACCTTAGTTCAATTTAAAAACTAATATCAATTGGATATCAACTTTTCAAAGGAGCCAATTGATTTTTAATTATAAATGATAGAACCATATCAAAGAATCAACCTTGTTCACACTAAGAAACTAATATCAACTAAGAATCAACCCTGTTCACACTGAGAAACTAATATCAACTAAGAATCAACCTTGTTCATAATCAACTTTGTTCATACCAAAAAAATTAATATCAACTGGATTTTAACTTTGCAAAGGAGCCAATTGAATTTTAATTGATCAACAATGTTTTTGTTGATTAACATATTGTAGAGAACAGAGTGCAATTGTAGGTGCATTTATTTTCCCACTACTACAGATATTTTCTTTGGCATTATAGAACTAACAAAAAAATCATCCTTTCATACTTCTTGTTGTTGGAGAATAGTGAAAACATAAGTTTATACTTAGAATTACACTAAGAACAAAATCCTTAAATTCACTATGAAGACATAAATCTATGCACAAGTAACCTTAGAATCCACTATGAAAACATAAATCTATACACAAGTATGAGAACAGAAACTAAAGTTCATTATACAAGTATGATAACAAAAACCAAAATTCATTCTTACAAAAGATGGTAAAATATATAAACTATAAATCTTATATTTACATATCATTAATATTAGTGAAAATTAATATCACAATTTAATTATAATTACAAAATTTAATTAACTAAAATTTTTAAATAACTTAAATATTCTCATACAAAATTTAACTAACTGAAATTTTTTTGATACTTTAAATATTCTCTCATGTTTGAAGACACGCCATAATCACTTTTTAAAATATGCATTGTTGATTCCTCCTACATTAAAATAAAACATTACTCTTAAAGTTTCTAATACTTTTCATTATACTTACTCTCATCATTTCATGAATGTATAGTAAGAAAAAATAAAAATAAAACATTGAACACCAATTCTGGAGTAGCATGTAAATATTCACTTCTACCATTAAAATTTTTTTTATAAATAAATATAAATTTATAAATTAACATTTTTTGAAATTTAATAAACACCCCTACATATTACAATCCATTAAACACTCCAAACCAATCGTTTCCAATAACATCATAATTTACAATGTTTTCACACCACAATTCTAAACAAAATACTCAATAAAATGAATAGACATTTCAATATTAAAATAAATTAAATATGACGTGGGAAACCCTAAAAATGATCGAACCTATTATAAAAAATGAATTTAATACATAGAATGAAAAACTTTATGAATAAAAACGAATTTCTTCCGAATGTAAGACTTATATCTATTATATCTAAGAATAAAAAATTTAGGCATTTACAAAAATACAGAATAAATATATTTAATATTTAAGCTTACTACTACTTCTTGAGATTAAACCAAAAAATAGTAGTTTATTTATGTAGTTAAAATATTTTTGTGTTTACTAGTTTTTTTTGTGAGTTGTGGAACTGGTCTGTGGTCTAAAAAACAGTGTCTTGGTTTCTAAGTTATTAAAATCAGCTGGATATCCTTAAAAAAACATGCCCATTAAAACCAATAACATTAACAAAATTTGACCATGCAACTCAAATATTAATCAAATAACTCCATTATCTTAAAAACAGTTAACAATTTATCTCTGAGAATTTCGAATTTCTAATAAAAAGAGTAAAAGTAAAAGTATCTATAAATCGTCCATGAAGCTATATAGAAAAAATTGCAAAGATGAGTAAATGAAGCAAAGGTCTCATCCATCTTCTTGGACCTGCTAAAATGGTCACTTGAAACATCAAGGTAAAAAATAAAATAAAATAAAAAATAAAAAAATAAAAAATTGCTATTAAACATATAAGCTTGCACCGTGAGG
>SNQJ01S0050253.1:0-27002 GCA_010110895.2 Picea sitchensis
TCATAAATTTGATAACCATAAGAAAAGAAACTAATACCATTTGGGAGATGACAAATGAGGATGGGGTTGTTGTTAGGAATTTTAAGAACTTGGCATATTTGGGCATGAAACATTTTGGTAATATCTGCAAAGAGCCAACATGAATTAATATTTCATAGAATGTGGCATACCCATTCTAAATAGAAATCGTCTCCAGACTAGTACAGTTGGCATAAATGATTCTAGCTTGTCAATATAGTTCCCGGATAAGGTGGGTGAAAGGGGGAACCCCTGCTTTACCTCTGTACCACTAGCAGACCCTTGCTGAGTTGTTGACTTAGATCCTAGGGAAAATGACACTAGACTAGCAAACAATCCATTTCCTCCAAATCCTAGCAACAGGTCACCTCTTCCAAACAAAGAGATTACACAGTTTATTTGGGATTCCAACTCTAGAAATTACACAGTCAAACAGGGATATCATCTGCTTCTTGGAAAAGATAACTCTCCTCTCTCTAGATATCAAATGGAATAAGATATGGTTGACCTATTCAATTCCTATGATGGACTTGTTCTTTCAGCTGCTTTCTCATGGAAATCTGTTAACAGCCAAAGACCTGGCTAAGACAACAATAATTGGCCCTTCAAGATGCCCCCAATGCCTCAGTAGTGAGAAGACCTCTGTGCATATTTTTTTTGAATGTCCAGTTTCTTCTCTAGTTTCAATACTTCTGTTTTTTTTAAATTGGAATCCCAATAGCACCAAGGCCAAATACAAAAGGGAAAAATATTTGTAAATCATTATTACTATTTCCCTGGTGACACCAAAATCAATCCTATAATAAAGGCATCTCAGTCCCTCATCATAGGATGGTGTCTTGGAAGATTTAGCTCATCGGGAATGAACAAGTTTCAGAGAAAAAAATGCTTCTCCCGAGCATATCCATAAGTCCTGCATAAACTTACTAAGAGAGACAATCCTCTCCAAATTCCCAAACAGGACTGGAATTAAAGAATTAGGCCAGAATGAAAAAAGACGGTTGTTGACATGGGGCATAGCACATGAGACTCAAGCCCAAGATACTTAAATCCAAGAACAGTTCATAAAAGAAGCATTTTGCAGGCTTTCCACTCCAAAGAATAAAATGAAAAATTGGGCTCAAGGTCAAGGGAACCTAGAAGGGTAATCCCAGTCCCTCAAGCTAAGGAGTTGTCATCATAGGCCCTGATGGGGAAATTCTAATGAAATATGCCTGAGATGTTGGAACTTTTAGTCTTCCTCTTTATTGGTTGATTTCTATCCTATAAGGTCAATAATGTAAGGCTTGTATGTATCAAAGTTGATGCCATATTAGGCTACCAAAATGGTATATTTCTTCCATGAGAGATGATTCAACTTTTATGTGATCAAGGTCTGTTTACCTTAAATAAAATAGTTGATTAGGATTCTATAGATATGTGGTATCATGTATGGTTTTCAACTAGTACATTGGGACTTCGACCACATTTTTCAAACAAAAACAGAACCAAATCATGATTTAGTATCTTTTATTCATTATCTTGACTCACTAATTGAAACTCTCTTCCACATGCTTTAGACTCTAAGAACTTATTGCGGTGAGACGAATCCACATGTGAAATAAAGTGAGATGAAAAAATCAAGGAGGTGTTTTAATGTGGACTGGCATAAAGCCCGAGGAGTGGTTGTGATTCTACAGAGAAAAGTCAGGTGTTCCTCGAGAAGGGCAGGATGTGAGGGAAGCTAATGGGATGGGGGTGTCCAACAAGAGGGTTCCATTTTGCAATATAATAGAGGCGGTCCAGGAAAAATGTGCTTTGTGAAGGCAAGATACCTAACCATGTGAAAAAATCTAAGTCATTGTTGATCTGGACAATAATATTTACCCAAACCTTATGTGGACAACAATGAGTTTCTCTTTCCAGACGGTGCTCGGTTTGTGGGCACAACATTCCACCATTCTATCTACTATAGGATCAAGAATTGGAGCTTCCACACTATCAGTCATGTCTATTGAATACTTTGTCAAAGAGGTTATTGCTTTCGAGATAATTTACATCAAGTGAGCTTCTTGGAGACATGGATTCAACACCTCAAAGAAACATAATTTATTTTAATGCGGTTAATTGTTGTGCTACATTGTGATATCTCAGAATTATCTATGCCTATATAGTTTGTGCTAGGTAGTGTCTCTAATATGGAGGTAGAGTACAGTCCATACAAAATTTTTGAAAATGAGTTGTTGTGGATATGATTATGTTAACAATGGGATTTGTCCCGGAGTTTTTGACAATGCTGACCTTAATCCATTCAAAACAGAGGGGCGTTGAGGGAGGGCAGTGAGTATAAAGGTTGTTTTGGTGTTGATGAAGAAGATGATGCTCTTAGCCACCCATTGTCACCTCTATGGCCTTTCCCCACACTCAGACCAAGGAGAAGGGGAATCCTAGTCTAGGGGGGTATTCCTAAAGTCAACCTAGTTAGTTCGTTGTAAACGTGGGACTTATCTTTGCTTAAGATTGATTATGTGTTTAGCAAACAATCAATTTTCCTTATTGTGAGGAGTGTGAGAGGTATGCAAATTGTTTAGTAGATCCAACACCTGATGTATCCCTTAAATTTCCAATTAAGGAACGGACAAGAAAGTATTGTTTAGGTAAACACCCATACAAAGAGTGGTCCCAAACTTGTGTAAAGAAATGTTGGAAATGATCAAGGAAATTGTGACAATCTTGAAATACTTATATGATGGCTGATTCACTTAGTATCACCACAAATAGTGCTCAAATACCAATCCTAGAATTACACTTTAGAATATTGATAAACCATTCAACAATGAAGTGTTATAACCATGTGGTATTGAACTGTGAGATTTGTTGTATAAATCCCAGGATGCAGAGTTACTTTAGATGTGCTCATAATTGGAAAGTTTTCTTACAAGCCATCATTCATATGAACATATATGTATTATGAACCAAAGAAATGTTTGTGGAGTAAAAATTAGGTTCTTTAATGAGATTGAGTCTATTTATGTCATCCACAGTGATGTGAAATGTATTATGAACCAAAGAAATGTTTGTGGAGTAAAAATTAGGTTCTTTAATGAGATTGAGTCTATTTATGTCATCCACAGTGATGTTAAATGGTGTTTCCAGATTGCCAAATTTACCATGTAATCTGCCATTATCAAAACTTATTAAACTCAGATCTGATTTCTTCCAAATAACGTGTGAAACCAATTAGTTAAACAATGAGTAATTTTCCACAGATTTATGTATACCCATAAATCATATCACAGTGAAAGTATGCTGAAAATTATCATCAACAGAGAAGTGTGCAGACCAGATTTAGTTCAAGATCATCCATGTGCTTGCAATCATTCAATCACGAAGAATTTGTTTATCATATGAACCACTTAGTGTAAACACCATAAAAAGTAGTCATTCTCTCATTAGTTTATGTGTGTTGGATGCACCATGAGTATACCAATGAGCACAGTTATGTTCTTGGTAGTGATTTTGAATTAAAGAAAACTGTATTTAAGATACCGGATTGTGTTCATAAGCTTATTTCAAACCTTATTGACATCAAACTTAGCATGATGCAAAACACATTAAATCTGAGTTGTTTGCAGTATTTAGCACATATTTTGAATCTATATCAAATTTGTATTTATGCAGATTGTACCAACCATTATGCAAATCAAAAGAAGAGCATTTGATCTACAAGCACTAAGGATTATTCCAGCATAAATTAGATCTTAGTTGTTTGATTTTAGATCAAATTTTCTCATTTAAAGTTGAAGCATGTAAGATCAGTTCAAACCCTCTAATTCAGAAATATTCCAACGCCAAAGAGCTCAACGTGAGGCCTAAAGAGCAAGTCGGTCATCCTCTTATTGCATTGATTTTATTCATTGATGTTTTTAACCATAAATCAATTTAAGGTTCAAATCAGATCACGCATTGTTTTTATTGTCTGAAACTAATTTTATAGGATTCATGGTCCAATGAAATTTACATTAAAGAAGGGACACTTGGTTCTACTTTTGAGATCATCAATATTGTTGGAATAGGGTATCACAAGGTGAGTTATTGGGAAAATCAATCAAGGCTATTTGTTATGCCTCCAGAAATGAGAGGTTCATGATATGTGGGGAGTACCCTTAATGACATCTGACCGTGCCATACACATGCTGGAAAAATTGTTAGTGTTGTTGAAGAGATCAAAGACTCAATGTTTGACAAAGCTAAATTTATGGCACATGGGCTGAAGCAAGGGATTTACAGTCCTTGTTAACAGAGTATGTGTGTAAGGGTTGGGAGAAAGATACTTGAAGCAATTTGCCATCATCCAATTTTCCTGGAAATGTAAAAAGTAGAAAGAATATTAGATTCAAATATATGGGTTGACTATGATTCTTTGGTGGCATGTCCTCTTGGCAGTGAGGAGAACTGGTTATTTGCTTATGTTAACATATACAAATTTTTCCAAGTGAAGATAAGACTAAGGATTGCAAAATATTATTAGTGGTTCATAATGATATTAAGGATCTTCCTCAAGAATTTAGGATTAAATATCATTTATGGGGACAATAGATATATTGGTTCCCTTGGAGCCATATGTTTTGCCACTTGGAAATGGAATGCATAGATTTCACCCCTTGAAGACCTAGAAATTAGTCCTGAAGAGAAGGAGTTCATTTTAAGGAACAATGAACTAAAAGAACACAGTAAAAAACTATTCCATCGAAGTGCGCATTTTCAAAGGCACCAGTTTGGGCACTGATAGTTTTCCACTTTTGTCACAATTGGGGACATTCATTCTTCTCACATGGATTCCAACATACTACAATCAGGTTTTAAAATTTAACCTCACGGAATCTGGAGTATTTTGTGTTTTACCTTGGCTTGCAATGGCTTTGAGTGCAAATTTGGGAGGGTGGATAGATGAAAAACTTGCCTGGCCGAGTAGAGAATTGCTCAATCCTGGCAGGTTAGCAAGATTATCACCATGTATCCGGTGCAAAATGAGAAACAAAACAAAAGATAGAAAAACTCAAGGTCTTTGGAGACGGTCCAAAAATGATGATAGTCTTGTGATAGTCTACAACAAATGTAACACTTACAGAATGAGTATATCACTTTCGAATTGGAATGAAGTTTGAATCTGATTTGGATACTTTCAGTACTATCATTTCCAATCCTTGGGAGTTTGTACCAGGCACAAAAAAGCATGATATCTTTAGGAGGTTGCACCAAGCTACAAAAAATGCATGATATATTAACACCCATCAAGGTAAATGGTTTGAATCTAGATTTATTAACATACTCTATCAGGAACATTTGTGGAGGGATTTGGACAGAGGGAGAGAATGTTCTCTTAGAGATGTAGAGTTGGTGTTTTAAACCTAGTGATGTAGCCTACACTTCAGTATTGAATTCTTATGCAAATGAAGAAAGAGATAGAACAAAATAAGACTCTTGCAGACAAAATATCACGGGCATGATTGATTGGTTAGTCATCTCCTTGAGAGACTTGTGATAGTCTACAACAAATGTAACTTACCCACAGTAATAGTATATCACTTTCCATAATTGGAGATAAGAGTTTAGATGCAGATTTGGATATTCCTGGAGGGGAGATCTAGAGCCATTACTTGGCCTATATGGTCACATTGGATGCCTGACCATGAGCAATGGGTGGTATGATTGGAGGATTTCCAACTATCTAACAAATGATGATGATCAATCATTGTTGTTGGACCGTGTTTGCTACAACATGGAGTGCTCTTCGATATGCAGTGACTCATCTGGTTGGCATTGCCTGAAGGTTTCAGTGAATTTTTCTCATTCTCTTTGGCATGATACAACACATTGTGTTGTGGCTGCTTGCTTCTACATGGTAATTGTGATAGTTATTTTCCTATTTCTAGCCTCTTAAAGAATACAAAAAATACATGTCACAAGCAATGTCTATCAAGGAAAACCATACGAATTGAGATAATTAGGTTGTGGGCTTGGAAACAATGGTTTTTTATAAAAGAGGAGGTTGCATGTACTAAGGAATGCATTTACCCAATGAGGGTTATGTACATACTACGTAGTTTGTGACCTGAAGTATATTTTATATTTTGTTTTGACAATGCTTATATTATATTAAGAATCCAGATATCTGATACATGTACATGAAAATCACTACACCCAGGGGGAAAAAAGAGGACAGAAAAACACCCCACGCATAAGCAAGGAGGGCTATCATATCTGCTTTAGTGCTTTGTCTTTGAGGATCTCTATTTTTAAAAAGCCGGTAATCTTGACATCAATTGGATGTGGAAATCTAATCTAACACACAAACTTCCAAATGGAGTGAAGTGTGCTGCTCACGAAAAATGGCTTGCATGTTGAATCATCCATTTGTCTCGAAACACAACACCTTTCCAATGTGGAGGAAAAAGAGAGAGAACATGATACTCAACAACAACACAAGTTTACGTGTTTTGACAATGTCATAATTCCACTAAACATGCTTGAAAGGTTTGATATCTTGGATGGGTAATAAAGACGGAGGACTAGGTAAATAGTAAATACCTATCAAATCGTTTGGAAACCCTAGTAATTATTAACCGCCAAAGCCTCACACGGCACCATCCGAGTTTTATTGACCACCAAAGCCTCACGCGACACCATCCAAGTTTTTTCTACTCTGAACAAGCGGCTCCACAGACCACCAGGATAATAACTATAACAAATTCTAGTTTCTAACATTCTTCTTCTCTGAACAGGCGACTCCACCAATAGCATCTCTGACTCTTGCCCTTTTCTCCGTTTCGTCGAGGGGAAATAAACACGAAAAATTCAATATATGTAAACCAGGCCTTGGGGAATTAGAAATTTTTGGGATGGTCACTAGATAGTGAACTCTGTAGTTCTCATGAATGAACCGGACAAGTAACAAAGCTATGATTTTAAACTTGGGAACTGGGCAAATCCCATACAATTTATACAAGGTGGGAGGGCCAAAATGTAGTTACCCAGTGCCCATACCACAAATCTGGGTGAATTAAACCATAAACCAGGATTTTACCAAATGGCAGTGAAGAGCTATCAAAAATTCCCATGCTTCTAGAAATTTGGCTAATGGAAAAGTTTGTCCCTCTGGAATTGCGGGGAAGCGAAATATATTTTTCCTCAATCTCTCATAAAAACATGGGCTAACCCTTTACATGATTTTTCCCCTAAAATGAATTATGGGCTAATGATATAAGTTTTAAAAAAATCATCTCCTAAAAACAAGGGCTAACCCTGTACATGATTTTTCCCCTAAAATAAATTACGGGCTAATGATATAAGTTTTAAAAAATCACTTTAATACAAAAAATTTGCCCAATAAAAAATTGGAAGCCCCTAAATTTCGCCCATGAGCGAAATTTCGCCCCTAAAATCATCTAAGGTCTGAGTAGGTCTTTATACTTAACTTTCACTTCAGGAGGGAGGAACTTGGATATTTTTACCACCCTGGATTCTTTTTTAGTTCCTATATCACAGTCCTCCACTTCTTCTGGTTGGGGCTGCAAAGTGGATTTTACAGGTACGTCGTTCTGATCAAAAAGTCTTTCTAAAGGAATCAATCCTTTTGGAATCTGGTTGTTTTTAAGGACCAGCATACGATGATCTGCAATTTTTTCTTAGAAGCCTTCAGGATCTTCCCCTTCTTGCATGATCCATATCGGGTCATTTTGATTTTCTTGGTCTGCATGAGTTTCAGAGAATTCACCCACTGCTGCAAGAAATTTCTTAATTTGTTCGTCATCCTCAAAGACATGCCAATGTCGGATATTGTCTGGTATAGAGGGTTTGTATATGATTTCAATGTGATACTTCAATTTGAAAGTCATGGGAGGAGAGAAGGTTGAAGCTGCTTTTTCCAATGCATCAACATGTAAATTCTCTGTGTGAGGGATAAAGTGGAAATTTACAGATGATAAATTTTTTTCCATGAGATCCCAAGCACAATTTCTATATGTTCTTAATCTGGGATGCTTGGCTAGGTATTGTCGGTTTATTTGTTTGACTATTAACTCTGCATCACCATATACCTCTAAGTTATTTATATTTAGCTTCTTGGCAGCCTCTAATCCTAATACCAATGCTTCATATTCGCATACGTTGTTAGTGTAATCCATATCCCACTGCAGTCGGTAGGAAAAAGGAACAACGAACTTACCTCCGGGAGCCACTAAAAGCACTCCTGCACCCGCCCCTTCAGAAAATGAAGCACCGTCAAAATACATTTTCCAGACATCGGTGTTACACAGATCCTCTGTCATGTAACTTGAATCCTCTCACTCTATATTTTTTTCCTCTGGAAAACCATCTAAACCATCATCAAAAGACAAGATACAATTTCCGAGATCTTGGTCTGCGATGTAAATAGGGAAATTGTTTGGGTTTTGAGGGTCACTGATTGTATATGCTAATCTCGTTTCTCTGTACAACTGAGTGAACTGACCACCAAACACGGGAATTGTGGCAAATGTCATTTCCAATTGAAGAGAACCCCCCAACTTGGCTACCCATGACCTAGATAACAACAAGCCATACTTAGGGGGAATATCTGCGATAACCACATCCATCAGGATACTCTTAACAGGGACCTGCGCCAGGGTAACTACCAGATATTTTATAATCCCCATACACTTAACCCTTCTTGAGTCAAAAGAGTATAGATATCCATAAGGTCTGGTGATCTGGAGACCCAACTTGTCCATAATAATCTTAGGCATAATGTTATGGGAGGCTCCGGAGTCTAACATGCAATTATATAACAATTGATCATACACATTCAGAGTGATATAAAAGGGAGCAATGGTGTCTTTGGCCCCTTCAAAATGGGGACCAAAGGTGATGTTATGTTTGTCATCCTCGAAGTTTAAAACATCAGACTGACTTTCTAGCTCAGAGACACCCATCACTTTGGTAATCTGTTTCCGAAAAACGAGGTTTTTTGCTAATTCTACCAAAGGGATTGGTATATTAATTTTATTTATCTCATTTTCAAAACTGAAAGCTCCACTCACCTTGTCTGTTTATTTAGTTGAGACTTATGAATCCTTCCTTTCCGACTTATTCGTCTGGACCGCTTTATCACTCATGGTCCTAGTTGAAGACATAATTTTATTTGCCGGTTCGGCTCCTTGTGCTTGGGTTTCAACTTTTTTCACTTCGGACTCTTGTGTGCTTACTGCTTTAGTTTTGTTGTTGGGTAATAAGGTCTCTTCCGAAGGAGGCTCATAAGCTTGACCTCTTTGGAAAATTTTCTTGGGTTGAGTAGTTGAGGTGGGCTTATTCTTAGATATTAAGTTGTACTTTGGTTGAAACTCAGCCATTATCATCTCAGTTTCTGGTTGAGATTCACAGAGATCAGTGTGATCACCTTCTTCACCCTTATTCAACGGACATGGTGTGTTTAGATATTTTTCATAGTCTTCTCGAGTCAGATATGGTTGAGTGCAGTCATCACCGAAGTTCATGACATCATTATCCGAATCTTCGAAGTCTTGAAAATCGTTCACTCCTATAAAATTTTCATTCTTTAAGGGAGCTTGTATTTTTTGATCTTCATTTTTTATTTTTCTTTGTTGGTTCAAGGGGTTGGGGTTCCTCTTGAAATCCTTTTTGGGGAAAGAGTCAGCTTTTGCCTATTCGAGCTCCATTCTGGATATTTTATTTGACAGTTCTTTAATTACTTTGGCCATATCATCTACCCTATCATCTGCGGAACTATTAGACCCTGACGAACCTGCTTGTTCTCTAAAGCGTTTGGTCTCTCGGTTTCCTGTTTATAATTTAGCTTTAATATTACCCAAAGCCATCATATTAGACTCTATTTCTATCGCATCGTCCTGCATTCAGTTTAGGGTGGCTCCCCTTCTTTCTCGCAAAAGGAGTGCAAAATCCGGTTCGAAAGCTCCGGCGAAAGTTACTTTGGCCACGGGTTGGGATGGTTTAACCTCGACTGGGATCTTATTATACAGTTTGTTGAATCTTTGAATAAATTCCATGACTGTTTCTGAATTATTTTTTCTCAAAGACCCAAATTTAGTTAAATAATATAGATGGTCTTTTCTCTCGCCCCATTGTATGAGGAAAGCATCTTCCAAAGTGTCATAAGACAAGATAGATGCTACGGGTAGGCTCCGAAACCAAGTTCGGACCTAGCCTTCGAAGGTTTGGACAAGAATTCTTGAATATACGTCCTCATGTTCGATACCCAAGATATCGGCGAATTGATCAAAGAAATTGATATGTTCGGCCGCGGTCAGATCCCCTTCCCCCGTGAACTTTGGTAATTTTTTTATGTAATTTTCGGGAAGGTCGTGTAGAGGGATGGGCAATACTAAGGGAGCATATCTGGCTGCAACTTTCACAAAAACTCTGGGAGGGGGGGGGCAGGCCCTTGGCCTCCAGCTCCTCCTAGAGGGGCTCCTCCCCCTCCTCCTCCGATAAACCCTCCACCTCCTCCTACAAACCCTCCACCTCCTCCTCTGGTAGCTTCCATCGTTATTTGTGGAAATTTATAAAGGGGGTTTTGGAAAATTAAAAGTGACTCTTTGTTTTCTTCGCGAAGAGGAAAATCCAAAGAGGAAAGATAAGGAATGTGAGGAATTGGTTCCTCAGATTTGCAAGAGGCGAAATCAGGAGAACCAACGGGTGTGGAAACCGAGTGTGTAACACACTCTTTAGAATTTGGTGAAGTCGGGAAATTCAAATGAAGGAAAGATGGTATGTCAAAATCCGACGAACTTTCAAAAGGGCCCTTTCCTTTGTGTACTAATGGGACTGTCAGATGAAAATCACTCCTAACTTCGGAGCAGTTTGGCATTGAAACTTTAGTATCAAAGAGAGGACTAAGTGAAGTGGAGGGTTCAGAAGAACTCTTAGTCTTCAGTGGTGGGTTTTTAAGTTTGTAAACTGCAGCGTTTGGCTTAAGAGAACCTCTCACCTTTAGAATCTTTTCGAGATTGGTAACGGGCGTAATCTGCTTACCATCTGGGTTTTGTCTGGTATTCCTTCGACCGGATGCCAGTTTATTATTTGTGGAGTCACCAAGTGAAATATTAGAAAGCCTTAAAAGGTGTGTACTCTTTGTTCACTATCAAAGGGTAACACTTTCAACGAAAAACAAATGTCGCTTTCCCAGGGAAAAAGATTTCGTAACTTCGGTCCCCGACAACGGTGCCAGAAAGATGTTGTTCCAGAGTCTGTACTTAAGGCTCAGAAGTACAGTGTCTAGGCATCCAAAAGTGGGTAAAAGATGGAAAAGGGAGAAATGTCAACCTTTGGCAAAGGAAACTAAGGAAGATTTCCGCGTTGGCATTGTCTAGCTTCCAACTATTCCTGGATAATTATATCCTGTTCAATGGCTGCCCATGCACGTTCGAGTTCAACCCGGGTAGTATATGTTTTAAGAATAGTGTCAAAAAGGTTTAAGGTGATGTGTGTTTGATTTGATAATCCGAGTTTGATATTGGGTTGTGTTGGTATAGGTACAGTCATGGAGGAACAGTAAAATAACAAAAACTTCAGGGAGAAATTAAGTGCCGTCTCAATTTGGTCGTATAAAAGAGAATTTATAATTTCAAAAATGAAACGGAGTGAAAATCAAAGGCTCTTTCCCGTAACTGAGTTATATCTTAATAAAAGGTATGAGGTGGGAGAAAAAAATTTAGTTGTCTATGGTGTAAGGCTCCTATCAAGGGAGAATATCACGTATAAATAGAAGAGGAAAATTGTAAGGAAATAACCGATGTAGCAGAGAATATGTGTAGAATTCTAAAAGTGTAGACTGGTCTTACACCCGCTGATAGCTGGTACAAAGGAAAAAAATAAACAAATACAAAAAACCAAAATTCATTCGTTATAGTAGTGTTCGTACTAAATTATAACGAAGCATTCATCAGTTAAGAATATGAAATGAAATGAAATATGAGATACGAGAAAACAAACTCATAACACAGTCTTGACAGAATTGAGAATCTTCATATTTGCTTTGTATTAACTCTCAAATTTGTAAAAACTCTGTTACAATTGACACAAAAAGGTCCATCCCTTTTCATTTCTTTCTGTGGTATATTTATACAATTCTACAAATAAGATAGAATCTCAATAGTCACAAAATTTTGGTTATGGCAGGGAGGAGAGCAATTGATCCATTTCTTCTTCTCTGTCTTCACTTGTCACCAGACGTTTGTCCTCGCGCGGGCTCGGTACAGGCGACACACCTTTCAACCAGTTGAGATATTAGCCGTGACGTTTCTGCTTGACAGTTGTCTTCAAAGAAGTAACATTATCGGGCTAACTTCTACAGCCTGTCTTCCATCTGTCCATCTATGATGTCGATGGTGCATAATTGCACATTGGGTTTAATCATGCATTTATCTACTTGGACTATGTCCACCATAGTCATCTGGGAAATATCGACCAAATTTCTTTCTTCTTTTTCCTTCAGATCAAGAGAGATCTTTTCCACATTCATTTGCATCAACGTTTTGGCATTACCTCCACTGTCAATGCCTAGCAGATCGTCGTCTATAGAACTAAAGGCCTCTTCTAAGGAATTGGTTATCTTTTTGGCTTGCTGCTTGCCTTCGGCGATGTTATGCTCCCATTACTTTAATAGAATGTTTCCTCTGGTTTGCTCTGAAATGGTGAACCTAGGAGTACCTATCGAAACCTTGTTGTTTGTGGCTATCACAACTTCTTGTAAGGCGACCCAAGCTGCTTCGACATCCCTTTCTCTGGCAGATAAGTTCTTGGGAACCTGATTGACTAGCAAATAGTTGTCCTGGATCGCTTCTACCTTGGCGAGCAAATTTCGTTATGCCGCAGAGACTCTGCTTCGAATCTCGATCGCTTGGGATTTGAACATCCCGATGTTTATCATTATATTATCGACGATCTCCACCCTAGCCTGTAGTTGTTCGATCAAATCCCTTTGCTGAATCGCTTGCATTCGACCATCCCGGACCACCAGCTGTGCTTGCTCGAGCTTTGTTTTGATCAGATCTATCTCATTTTTATCAGCCAACCTGGCCTGCTCTATTCCCACGCTCACCTGGTCTTTAACAGTCTCTATTGTTGTGGCCAGTCTGGCTTCAAGGGTCCTAATTAGGCGATTTTTTCTTTTAAGTTGGTTTTTTAAGAGCCCGACTGAGAATTGATTTACCGTGGCATATTCTCCTAGTGTCCCTGCTATTTCAGTAGCGAATTTCTCATTCTTCTTGTCCTTTCCATCAGTTATAATTTTATATTTATTGGCAGTTGACTCTCCTTCCTGATAGAATTCCCTTTTTACTACTGCCTTTCTCTTCTTATCAAAGAAAAACTCATTCGGAGGGAGTTCTTCTACCCTTATGGGCCTCAACTCTTCATTGAATATCCATCCTGCATCGATATTTCCCTGTGTCGACTACAAGGGGGTAACTAATGTGATAGGTTCTCTGATCTGCTTCGCTGATTTTCCCGGAGTAGCGACTGGACTCTGCTTCTTCGGCGGGTCTAGAGTCTTTATCTCTGCTTTCGGACTCTTCGTTTGATCCCCCTCGTCCTGATGTTTTCCTTGATCGGGAGTCACATATTTAGAGCCTTCGACATCTTTCTGTTTCACCTCCAACGTACTCAGACCCTCGCCTTGCAACACTGTGGGAAGACAACTACGTCGATGTTCCTGGAACTTTAGAACATTGATTCTTTCCTCGGGTGCTAAAGTTTGTATCCGAGCCAGAATCTTGGCATAGGACTTTGCGCCTCAGAAAATGTCTCCGAGGGTGAATTCTCGTGCTCAAATCTCTTGAGCCCACAACTGTCCAAATGATTGCTCATGACCCTCTGTGGATCATGTTTCTTGTATTCAATGGAGACCAAATTTAGGTCTTCCAGGGCTAGTGCCTCGGCTTTGGCATGCCCGAAATCTAAGAAAGAATAAGAATTCAAATGAACAGGAAAAGGTGGCCATACCTTCTTTGAATATCCCTTAATATATTTGCTTATACCACCAATTACTGTCTGTCGGGCAACCTCGCGACAAGCCAGCTTGTCGGGAATGAAAAATGGCAGCACATGCGGGGGAACAGAAGCCCTTAAAACTCTGAGGTACGAAAATTCTGCTTCCACATACTAGTCTGCTAAACTGCTCATATTTGTTACTATGCTGTCCAAGATCTGGGGTGGCGGGTGACCAAAAATGGAAACATGTAGGGGCACCATCACCCAGTTAAAGATTTCATACACAATTTTTTTTTCTTTGTTTTCCCATAATTTTTCATGATATACATGTATGGGTTCGTCTTCGGCCGGAGTCCAACTCTAGCTCATTAATGGAAATGGTGTCATAGAACAAATTGCGTCCATAATGTATGCAGACATGAAGAATGAAGACACCTTCCCATTCTCTTTCTGTGCCCGATACTCTGTGACCCGACTGGTCAAGCTATCAGAAAGCATATTTGCCCAGTCAAAGGAACTACCTTCGGTGACCCGAAACATTAGAGGCACCCACGGAAGGAAAAAATGTGAGGTGTCTTCTTTCCCATATAACTTGCATGTCATCATGGCCACATATTTGTACTGTGGTTATAAAGAAGCGATTGAATATATGTCGTGGGTATCAGCTCTAAACTTCACGGTGTTTGAAACCCAATCCTTTATTAAACTGGACATGGTTTTATCATACTGTACACATTCCTTCTTCTTGAACTCATCCAAGCATTCAGCGCCATATGTGTGGTCGGACATCGTGGGCAGCTTATACATGGTTTGTAGATGTTCCGGCCTGAAAGTCCCAATGGTGAATTTCTGCTTGTTCATGATGGTTCGGGTTGGTATGTCCACATGGTCCAATGCCCATCGGACCATGTCATAATATGGAAGCAATCGTGGCCTGGCTGCTACTCTGTGCATTCCGGATTGGATGACTATTTTGTATTTGGTGGTTATATCATCTTTTTCGTTGTCGCTGGAGTCGTTGGAATAGTCCACCAACTCTGCCTGTAGAACATCCGAAACGAATGACCAATTCGAGACCGAATCGATACTTCGAGGTGAAGTATTAGAGACATTGTCTGAGCCTTGTGTCGAAACCTCAACATTTTCCTTTGATGCTTTTCGCGGAGCCATGGTTGGAGATTGTGTTTTGGCTCTTCTGCGATAGAAATGCGTATACATACAGAAGTCAGCTGCTCAGAGATAATGTGCTCTGCATAATATGAAATGAATTTGTTATAATGAACCACAACCCCTTATATATATTTGAAAACTCGGTACCTTTCAGAACAAGCCTGTCAAATCACATTTGGAAATAAATTTTGCCATAAAAATCCAATCTTATATTTATCGATTTACCCTATTTCCTCATTAATGTCATAAATTTTGGCGTTTTAAAAGTTAGTTGGTGTATGGAAATAATAAGGCTACCTCATGAATCGTGTGAGCATCGAAACATGGGATATGTCTTGATTTAGCTTAATTAATCCAGTTTTACCAACGTTAATCAATATTTCGGTGCTCGTTATATCGGGGATTTTATTTTAACACTTTGAATTTCTAACATCCGAGACTGGGAAGATCGATTTTGGTTAATAAAAAGGTAATCGTGATTTGATGCTCGATTAATTTTATAATTATTGTATTCGCCATATCGCGACTCAGAGCTTCGAAGATAAGTTTCTGGGAAATTTACATGCCGAGCTGCGAAACTGAGAGATCGCGATAACATGACTTAATTAAAAGGGAAGATAATCTTAGATTAAGTGATTAATTAATCACGTTATAACTGCATCGTGCTTTCGCGAGTTGGGGTTTAGACGGTGTAACTTTTGAAAAGGACAACGCCGAGTGGCGAAACGCAAAGAGAATCTTTTACCACGGATAGCTTTTTCCTTTAACCTTGACATGGGTTATTCAAATAAGGACCTCGTGTTCTCGGCTATCAGGGCTATGACAATAAATTTTTGGGTTTGGCGAACACCGAGGCGTGAAACCCCGACGATGTCTAATCATGGGTTAGGGAAAAATTTACCCTCGTTATTGTCTTGAATGAAAAATTAAAATGATTTCGTTGTTTCGTGGCTCAGGACGTGTGAACTATATGACTTATAGTATATGACCTATGAGATCCCGAAGTAGAACAAAAGAGGAAACATTTTTACAAAAGGTAGGACTTGTTTCGAGAGTAGAATAATCATTGATGCTTGCATGATAAAGCTTCAGAGATCTCGATATCTCAGAGGGAAAATATGAAAACCATCTTTAGATTTCAAGCATTAAAAATGAAACTTGTGACGGGCTAGAAAAATAAGGGCGGCTCCAACAACACTAACATATCAATCATTGACCAAGGCCAAGGAAGTTATCATCCAAGATGCAAATAGGATCAAAAATACCATAAGGTCTTGTGAGAGGATGAAGGCTTAAACCCATGAAAAGTCAATGCAATTAGCATCCATGTAACTCATGTCTAATAGGATATTTAAGACTAAGAATTGCAACAATGCACATGCATATCCAGCTCATACATAACAAACATAGAATGAATAAAATTGTCATATATTTATTACTAGAAGCATTCAATCACATCAGAGAGATACATTGCATAGGACAAATACAAATGACAACCATAGAACTTCATCTCTTTCCTATATTAAAACCTAGAATTACAACATGTTGCATAATGCATCTTACTCAAAACTTAGACATATAATAGACACAAAACTATATTCAAAGCATTACAACACTACAACAAGATCAAAGTGAGCTCGATACTGATATCTTAGCCAAATACAAAACTCTTTGACACAACTAACCAACTCTATTTCTGATGTTAGAGCTTCCTTTTATATCTTTCTCTGCTGGGGAGTGTTGTATTTTTCCACTCTGCTCCAATCGTTTGTCTGATAAAACTACCTCGCACGCTTCTTGTGCCTTCCAATGCTCCACATAAACTTTCTACATCAGTGGAAATCTTAACTTCCTAGCCAACTCATTCTTTGTCCATCCCACGTCTTGGTATGTTGCTGACAATAATTATTCAGAGATATTTCCTAATGATTCCTTTCTTGATTACGACGGGTATCTTCTTTTTTTGTGATGTAGCTGACAAAACTCTAACCAACGTGCATTTGGTGGTCTTTAAGCATGGTGCGCAACTGGAAAAAATTGGTCTGGTGCACACTCTATTCCATTCTTCACACATTTCCTTAAAGCGCGCAAAATTATGGAATGAGCGCACACAACTTTGTTTGTGCACGCATGCAAAATTGAACCCAAAACTTTGGCTGCCAACATGCCCCCACCACAATTATCTAGCTCATCCTTGATTCAAATGCTATATACTCTAAAGGAGGTTAGGTAAAGGAATAACATATCATTATCCTTCAACACAATATGTGAGGGTGGTGAGTTTCTCGAGAGGGAACCTTTGCTGGTGCCTGTGGAGGTGAATGAGGGATATGTTTAAAGTCCCCCCAAAAGAAAAAACTAATGAAGAGGAGTGAGATTTCCTCAAGGGAGAGCATCATTATTTTTTGGTCATGTTGATTTGCGGTAACTAGACTAATCCAGACATTGTGTCCACTCAAATTCAAGAGAGTTTTGGAGCGAAGAGGATATGTGGGAGTATGGGTAGTATCAATGAGATGAAAGAGGTGAATTTGGCCTTGTCTCATGGCTTCGGGAGGAGGAACGAAGAAGGTGGATGAGAAGAGGGTTTTCGTCAAACTAATGAGTAGGGTCTCATCCCATCAACTAAAGGGGTGAAGAATGGCAATAACTAAAGCAACTATAACACACCTAACCCCTAAATAGCCATTCTAGGGCTGGGGCATCAATTTTTCACTTTCCCTGGTCCATATTCGGTCCCTTGCTTAAGAAAAACCCTCTTAAATATCTCCCCCAAAGATTAAGTATCTTACTGTCTGCTTGAACCATCTAGTGGAGTCTTCCTCGTGACCTTGGGCTGAAAATCAATAGCTAAGAACCTAAGTTAGCAAGTTTTTGGCACATCGGAAGTTTCTGGACTTCGAGAATTCCTAAAAGTGTTGTCTAAATCTTAGATCATCGAACAACGGAGGGGATCAACGGTCCACACCCTTTGTCGAGATATATGGTTAAAAGAGCTTCGACATTCGATGTTGAACATTCCTAAATACTAATCCCCAAAGTCTCATACTCTCTCCATGTGCCCCTAGCCCTTCGGCATTTGGCGTTCAACCATTCTTGTTGGATTTTTATTTTTAACACACTATGCAAAACTCCCAAAATCCTGATATCTCGTCATGTGGCCTTGGCCCATCAACGATCGACGTTCAGTGATTTTCATTGGTTGTTCCTAAACTATACAACACCCCTCATCTTCCAAACTCTCGAAGCTATTCAAACTCTTGGAGTCCCATACACGTCACCAACCATGTAGGCTAGGCGGTGAAGAACCAGAAATTGACACATGGCGAGGGTCAAGGGGTGACACATGTCCTCGATAGGGGGTGACATGTGCCATTCTCTAACAGACATAATGGGTATGTGAATCATCAAGTTGGATGACACATGGCATGCGTAAAGCAAGTCCACATCACCTAGGATGACGTCAGTGAGCCACATCATCATAGATTGATAACTGCTCGATTGTTCGATCTAATAATCCATAAGATTCCACATAAATCCATAGATATATGGTTCTCATCACTAAGTGTTTCCGGGCTTTGATGCTTGACAAATCCTCTTGACACAAATCCCCTGAAGAGCTAAGTCTTTGGATTACGTGATCTTGTGCCACGTGTACTTTTCGACCAATGGTCGAGATCCACTTCAACATTCGTGACTTCGGCGAGTTCATAATTCATAAAATCTTGGTCAGTTTCCTCTGAAGTAGGGAATCTCCAGACTACAGGATCGCTTGCCACGTACCCCCTCATCCAACAGTCCTATTTCAATGATCAACACTTGATGGGGAACATGTAGGGGCCACTTGTTTCTCCACGACATGTTCCTGGTTAGTTGGGTAGTCAAATTTGGGTCCCTTAGATAAATGGCTCGGAAGGATCCCGAAGGATTCGAGGATTGATGGTCCACGTTACTTCGACAGTTCAACATTCAGGAGTTCGATGAGTGTGTCTCTCAGTTTTCCCTCTGGACCACATAAGATCCGTCGCCACGCGTACCTAGCATCTACGACCAGGATTTACTCTGGCTCATAGAGCTTCGGGGGAAACTTGCATGTCTCTTAATTAGCCGAATACCCGAATTCCTAGATAACTGTGGATCTGTGGATACATGTCCCTCCAGATTCAATGGTCCAAATTAACTCTAGGACTCTGGCATTTGGGATTTTCGGCGCTAGACCTTTCAAAATCTTCCGAAGTAAGACTTCGCCAAAGCACTTAACGCTTCCCTTCCTACGTCAAATCCTATGACTGAGAGTGATCCATACTAGATCCCAAGATCGAAGACCCTCATCGATTCATAACTTTGGCCTTCAGATACTTTTGAGGATTGTGGATTCACAAGTCCCAAAGTCCCGAATCCGAAATGGCTAGCTCCTTTCAGGCTGACACAGGGTTCCTAGGCCCTGGTCACATGGATACTTTGGAAATTCTAAAGGCTAAGTGATAATCCCTTAGAAGAAAAGAGTTTAAGTTCATGGGTATGAGACCTCGGTCATATGGGTGAATATTCTAAAGGAAAAATGCTTTTCTCCCACTAGATCTTGAACTTTGACATTCCCGCTAAGGTAAACTTCAAGGGGCGGTAGGACTTAGACATTTTAGTCAATCTTAGCCCAAACGTCATGCGAATTCCCATTCCATAACTATCTAGCAGAAAAACTGAGTGACCATATAACAATGTACATAAATCACATAGATTTTCTAATAATTGTTCAAATACTGAAAGATTGAATCATAAAAACAAACATTTCATCCTCACATTCAATATAATACACAGAGTATGAAAATACTTATAAGAACTGGAAAATGTGAAGCAATTGTTGAAAGAGGTTATTATTTCCTCCCAACCATAGGCACAACCACTCCTATTGGATTTACCATTGGCCACCCTCAATCTAGACTATGATGCTCTTAGAGAGATTCTTTATCTTTGCTCCACAATGGTCAGGGACACAGGTTACTTTCCCTCTCCCACAGGAAATGGGTATATGGTTTTCTCTACTCCAAGCAAGGAGGTGTGCACGAGTACTTCATGATTCACTCATCATCCCCGTTTATCGGCTTGTAGCCAAACCCCGTCCATGGATTCTTCCAGCCAGATAGAGCTTGCTTCTCAACTTTTCTTTTTCAACTTTAGAATCAAAGTATATCTTCTGCTCTTCTCGGGAGAGTGTTTTTCTCTCGTCTGCTATCTCGCAGATCTGTCTCTATCCCATGAATTACCTCCTTTCTTTATTTCCTCAACAAGGTCACCTGGGTTCGAATCCCCACTCGTGGTCAGACCTGGAATCCTTATAGATGGGTACCCTTCCCCATCTCCTCATTAACTCTTGAGGATGGCCTTCCAACTACCATCCTAACCGGTAATTCATTTCTAGGTTAGATGACTATTGAGCAATTAAACCCAGTAGGTACTAGTTTGGTGAGGGTCATCTCAACATACTTGGTTTCCCTTCACCATCTCTGATCCAGATTTAGATCCAAGATCTTGATGGGGCTCAGAAAGGCCTAAAAATCAATGTTCTCAGAATGGATTCAAAATAGACATGTGCATATAACTCATCAATACGAACTCAACACAACTTGAACGGGATCAGATAGACGTTGTATACTCAAGTTATGACGATCTGATCGTTTTTTCAAACAAGCAAAAAAAACGCTGATTGTATAGACCGTACAGTGCCACGTGGCAGAGGATTGTTCAGGCCGTACTTACATACAACTAATGTGGAAGCACAATTGGAATATTTCATACATATTACATGGAGCAACCAGGAGGTGACACGTGTCACCACTGGAAGGGTGACATGTGGCACGCTTGTATAGGTGCCACGTGTCCCTATCGTATAGTGACACATGGCAGAATATGATGTTGACAGGGCAGACAGGTGGTAGGTACGAAGCTGGAAAGTGGAACATATAGTCAATGACATGTGTCACAAATGACGTGTCAAGGTACATTTGACGACACATGGCATGGATGATGTGACAGTGTATGGTTGTTGACTGGGTAGCAGACGCAATCCAACCGTGAGCTGACAAGTGGCAGTTTATGTGGGCGAATAGTGGGGTGTCATGTGGCCTAGACATGGGCTTCCATGTGGCACCCATTGTTTGGCTCATCATTTGCATGAAAAATATTGTTGAACATTATAGGTTTCGAACCCCAAACCTATTGTACGGGCTAACTCTTTGGGGAGCTCGGGCTAGCTAGGATGTTGCGCTTGGTACTTGTTAAAACATACGTTCAAATGTTTATTTAAGTTTGAATTTGTGTGTGGTCCAGGTAGAGACATGGCTAGGGCTAGCCCTAGCCCTCAGTGTAACCATATCACATGAACCTACCATAAGACCACTCCACTAAATTCTTGGCGCATGGGAATTTTTAAACATGGCATGGAACTAGCCCTAGGTTTTGGTTTCTACGCTATATGACCTGGTTGCATGGCGTATGCTTTCAGACTCGATGATTTATTGTTAAGAGCAGGAGTTCTAGCCATGGATTAGGCGCTAACCACATGGATTTGGAGGCCCATGTGACCTGGATGCTAGAACCATGGTTTGGGTGCCTATTTAGGGCACGGTCGTATCACCAAGCGCCATATGACCAGTTTCATTTGGGCTAAGGGGCCAGCGCACAACCCTTTGGGCTGGCGCTTGGCCACATTACTTGCATATGACATTATTTAGGGGCGCATGCCCATTTTGGAGGGATTATCCCATTTATGCAAAGTGGGTATTTTAACTATGGAATAGTAATTTTAGTTGATTTCTTCAGCTGTTATTGAAGATTTTTTCCCAATATTGGGGGATATTGGGCCCTTTTTGAGGCCAAATCTTGGGAGGGAGTTAGGGATATGGTTACCAACTTCAGGACTATCTAAACCAGGCCTTCTTGGGTCCATAGGGATATCAATGGAGGTTCAGAACAAGTTTATGATGCCGGATTGTTGAGCCAAAGGCCATTGTTATGGAGGGAAGCTATTGAGGAGTGCACATTTGCGGGCCATTTATGGGAGCCTCGTTCATCCGATTTGGGTGCCGTCAGTTTTGGTGGGTTCATGAGATCTGGTATAACATGACAAAATCATTGTTTTAACATTTTGGCACTACAATTATGTACTTTTAAAGCTTCAAACATAAATAAGAAAAGCCCATTGAGATAAGGCCTAAAGACGTAGGCGAAGATTGTCGAATTCCCTTATCACATTTGTGTTATGGTTTGCTGATTTTTATTGCTCCATTTTAGTTCTGTACATGTTTATGTGGCTATGATAACTTCTCATATCTTCTTCCTCTTTCTTAAATCTTCCTAATTGGTTAATCAATACATGCATAGTAACTCAACCATAGTCATTTAAAAGATCTTTTCGGATCAAGTGGTATCAGAGCTAGTTGACATTTGGAATTTGAGTTTTACATGTTAGCATGGGAAGAGATCATATCAAGGGAGAAAATGGAATCTACAAGAGGAATTTATCAAGATGATAAGGAGTTCATAAATTCAGTGCTTTCCATGGTCGAGATGGTGAAAGTGTTGTATGAAGACTACAAGACTACTTGGAACAAAAGAGCACAGTTCAAGTGAAAGCTTCAAAGAAAAACAAAGGAAAATACGGATTGAAGGAAGTGCCTTCTACATATGTTTCAGAAAACACATATGAGGTATGCGGTGAAGGTTACTCATCAATTTCTCCTTGTTCCCATCAAGATGGTTTTGGAGCATTTGAAAAACATACAAAAGGTGTAGGTTTGAAATTGCTAACCAAGATGGGATATTAAGGAAAGGGGATTGGAACCAAAGGCCAAGGCATTGTTAATGCCATTGAGGTTGTGGAAAGGCCATGATATTTGGGATTGGGATATGGTGAAGTGGAGCTTGGATTATCCTCCAAGATTGGTTCCAAAACTTCATAAGCAAGCAACGCTTCAAATGCACAGTTTAAGACATTACAGGAACACTTCACAAAAGGTAATGGCGCATCACTTCAGGATTGTGGTAGTGAATGAAAGTCATCTCCAAAGAAAAGTGAAGATCAGAATGGAATGTATAATGGTCATGTTTTTATCAATTCTTCTTGTGATTATAATAGGCATAATCAAGTAATCCGAAACTTGTGGAATAATTATCCATGTACTTATTGTCATTCACCTAAGCATTGTGTTGCCAAGTGTTGGAACATACAAACTTTGTACATGAAACCTATGTCGACCATAGAGGAAACAAGACATAAAGACTCAACTCCACAATGGAAGAAATAGAAGGGTAAACAGGTTTGGATGGCAAAAACTCAATGCACCTATTGCAACAGGAGTGGACATCAAAAGGCTAGTTGTTGGAAGCTTAATCCGGAGCTTCTTCCCAGGATGGAAAAAATGATTGCGCAAGTAATAATGAAGGAAAAAGGATTACCAACGAATCCAGAGGAACACCGTGAAGGAAAGAAACCAACCACTTGGTTTTTCCATAAGTGGATGTCACAATTTCATTGTATTTTCCTTCCATTAATGTAACCACACATATTGAAATGATGACCTGTTATAACATCAATTTTGTACAACATTGTGTTTTTTTTTCATCCTTATGAGCATGTAATCAGTCAAATTCCATTCTTGTAACCTTTTGGGGACCAAAATGTCCTTTAGTGGGGAGGTGTGATCCAGATTCAGATCCAGGAGCTTGATGTGGCTCAGAAAGGCCTAAAAATAAATGTTTTCAGAATGGATTCAAAACAGACATGTACATAGGCCTTGTTGATACAAACCCAATGCAACTTGAATGGGCTAAAACAAACTTCTTATGCTCAAGTTATGGTGATATGATCATTTTTCCAAACATGTAAAAACAATGTTGATTGTACAGTCCGTATAGTTCCACATGGAAGCTGACTGTACATGCCGTAATTTCGTACAACTAACAAAGCAAAACAATTGGAAGATTCCATACATCTGATGTGGACCAACCAGGATGTGACACATGTCACCACTAGAAGGGTGACATGTGTCACACTTGTACAGGTGCCATGTGGCCCTACCAAATGATGACATGCGGCAGAGTACAACACTGACAGGGTAGACATGTGGTAGGTACGTAGTTGAAAAGTGGACCATACAGTCGAAAACACATGGCACGGATGATGTGGTAGGGTACGGTCGATGACACATGGCATGGATGATGTCATAGTATATAGTTGCTGACTGGGTAGAAGACCTGGTCCAACTACGAGCTGACAAGTGTCGTTTTATGTGGGAAAATAGTGGGGTGCCACGTGGACCAGAAATGGGCTGCCACATGGCACCCATTGGTCGGCTCTTTGTTTCCATGAAAATTTTTGTTGAAATTTATGGGTTTCAAACCCCAAACCTATTCTACGGGCTAGTGCTTTGGGGAGCTCAGGCTAGACAGGATGTCACACTTGGTACTTGTCAAAACATACATTCAAACATTTATTTAAGTTTGAATTTGTGTGTGGTCCAGGTAGAGACAAGGCTAGGGCTAGCCCCAGCCCTTGACGTAACCATATCACAGGACCCTTCCATAATACCACTCCACTAATGTCTTGGTGCACGAGAATTTTTAAATGTGGCATGGAACTAGCCCTGGATTCCTGTTACTATGCCATATGACCCGGTTGTGCAGCGTATTCTTTCATACTCCGTGCTTTATTGTTAAGCGTAGGAGTTCTTGCCACAGATTAGGTGCTAACCACACAGATTTGGAGGCCCATGCCACCATCATGCTAGAACCATAGTTTGGGTTCCTATTTAGGGCATGGTCATATCACCAGGCACCATATGACCAATTTTATTTGGGCTAAGGGGCCAACGCACAACCCTTTGGGTTGGCGCTTGGCCACATTACTTGCATATGACCTTATTTAGGGGGCGCACACCCATTTTGGGGGGATTATCCCATTTATTTATGCAAAGTGGGTATTTTAACTATGGAATAGTAATTTTAGTTGATTTCTTCAGCTGTTATTGAAGATTTTTGCCCAATATTGGGGATATTGGGCCCTTTTTTAGGCCAGATCTTGGGAGGAAGTTGGGGATATGGTTACCAACTTCAGGCCTATATAAACCATGCCTTATTGAGGCCATAGGGAGATCAATGGAGGTTTAGAATATGTTTATGATGCCGGATTGTTGATCCAAAGGCCATTGTTATGTAGGGAAGATATTGAGGAGCGCACTTTTGCAGGCCATTTCTGGGAGCCTCGTTCATCCGATTTGAGTGTCGTCAGTTTTGATGGGTTCATGAGATCCAGTAAAACATGAACAAATCAATTTTGTAACCTTTTTTCACTATCATGATGTACTTGTAAATCTTCAAATGGAAACAATCAAAGTCTATTGAGACAAGGCCCAGAGACGTAGGCAAAGATTGTCAAACTTCGTTATCACATTTTTGTTATGGTTAGTTGTTGTTTATTGCTTCATTTTAGTTTTGTACATGTTTATGTGGCTGTGATAACTTCTCATATATTCTTCCTCTTTCTTAAAGCTTCCTAATTGGTTAATCAATACATGCATAATAACTCAACCATAGTCATTTAAAAGATCTTTTTGGATCAATATCTCTCATAGCATCCATGGTCTATCTTGGAAAACTCCCCCCCTTTCATTAGTTGTGTAACACATACTCAAATTCAAATTATATTAATAACAAAAATTCATACATTGTCCCTTTTATACAAGGTTCATCAAACCAAACATTCACACACATTTAGTTTGCCTTAGTCTCTTGGCCAGTTATAGTTATATTTACAAACTAGGGAAAATAGGGGTATTACAATCCCCTCCCCCTTAAAGGAACATCATCCTCAATGTTCTATCTGTCGATGTGCTTTGTATGTACATAAGTAAACAAAAATGGATATGTCTGTCTCATGGCATCTTCCATTTCCCATGTGGCTTCATCTGGGCCAAAGTGTTTCCACTGCACCTTGACCTGTGCAATGGTTTTGTTCCTGAGTGGGATTTTCTTCCTATCTATTATGCATTGGGGTTCTAGCAGGAATTCTCCCTTGGGTTCCACTTGAATCACAGACCAGTCAATAATATGATTAGAATCATGTACATACTTCTTTAATAATGAAACATGTAAAACATTATGTGATTTTGTTGTGGGAGGGAGTGCTAGCTGGTAGGATATTGGTCCCCCTCTATCTAAAAATTTAAAGGGTCCACAATATTGAGGTTCCATGTTGGCACAAGCTCCCATCCTCATGGAGCTTCTCCTGGGTCTAACTCAAATATACACATGATCTCCTTCTTTGAACTCTCTAGGAGTTCTTTTTAGGTATGCATATCTCTTTTGTCTATCTTGGGCTATCTTCAGATTTTGCCTAATTTGAATCACTTGTTGTTCCATTTCCTTTAGTATATATGGCCTGATCATAACTCTGTCTATTGGGTTTTTCCAGCTTATTGGAATGTTTCATTTCCTTCCATAGAGGGCTTGAAAATGACTCATTTTTAATGACTCTTGATATACATTGTTGTAAGCAAATTCTACCAGTGGCAGGTAGTCCTCCCATTTATTGGGTTGATGCATTACATGCATCCTCAACATGTCTTCTAATACTTGGTTTAACCTCTCTATATACCCATCATTTTGAGGGTGATAGGTTGTACTAAAGAGTTATTTTGTTTCAAAACCAACAAATAGAGATTTCCAAAAGTTTGAAGTAAACTTTGTATCTCTGTTGGATATAATATTTTTAGGCATGCCATGTAGTATGAATATATCTTTCATGAAGATTTTGGAAATATATATTGCCTTGC